>JAVJIF010013273.1:0-98055 GCA_038442645.1 Agave tequilana
TCTGGCTAAATCTTCAAGGAAAGTCTCTGCGGAGACTGAAAAGGTTCTCTACGAACCTACTGCGGTTATTTGGCGCAACAAGGAAGCACGTCCGCAGTCTGATTCCTTTACTTGTGAGAACTTGGTGGTTCAGTTCGATCAAGCAAGATTTGAAGAAGTCCTCTCTGGGGGTGCCCAATGCTTCGAGCACGGAAGCATAGGAGGGTTTCCACGACCAAGGTTTCAAATCAGAAACCGGAAGCAGAATTCTGCCAACACCCCTCAGTCTCGTGTGTGGCTAATCAGGTTCCTTGCGAACCTAAGTCTCCTCTGCCAAGGCAGATATGGAAGCCTAAACAGAAGTCTCCGATCGAAGCTTCAGGCGTAGCTACGCCTAAACCGCGCCTCTCTCGCGAAGAAAAAGGCAAGATGCCTGTCTGCTCCAATCATAAAATCAAGACGACAATCATACCGTCACCCAATTCAAGAGCAGCGATGCCTCGCGCCGGCCTCGTTCTCATGAGCAAAGCTACTGTACCACAGCGTACGCACAGGGTCCATGACCGCGAAGCCGAAGCCAAGGTACCATCTAAGGCTAATTACCTTCGCAGCAGCATAGCGGGTAAAGCACCACAGCGTGCTCCCGCTTTCCAGTGCGTCAAGCACTAAGTTCGCGTCTGATGGCGAAGCTAGAACCAAAGCACTATTCAGTGCTAATCCTGTTTGCAGGGATAAAAGAAGCAGGACATCGCCCTATGTGCGATCCAAAAGAGCCTTTGCGCTCGATTGCAGGGACCCAACCGGGTCTGATCTGAGGAAATTGTTAGCGGATAAACAAACCTCTTCCCTCTGTTGTCAACAAGTGGGATGTCAACTGCTGACACTCCACTCGGTCCATTGCCGGCTGGGACCAATCCCCGCCAAGCCTCCAGGCCGACGATCAGTTTTTGATCGACTATCGGTACAAGCCCCGATGAAGCATCGCAGAAGGAGTATCTTGCGAGATCTCCCCTCCGCATCCGTCAACATGACTGGGAGAGGACGAGAGCTGCGCAGGGGAAGACAAACATCTGACGACGCCCCCTACAGCTCCCCAGATCCAGACTACAGCCCAGGCTTAGGCGAAGTCTTGGTGCATGAGGAAGGTGTTTTTCGAAACACCAGATCCAGGGCGGCGATACCCTACACTTATGAACAGCCTTCTTCCTCGACGGCCCTAGCCTCGTCACAGCCCAGGAGATCACTCCAATCATCGGACGAAGAAGATGAAGATAGTGGGTATGCCTCTTCGGCGACAGTTAGCTTGGTGCGAACAGACAGAGCATCAGTCAATATGGCTGATAACGTCAACGACGATCTTCGTCGGCGCCTGGAAGCTCAGGAGCAAACTTCCAAGACTCAGCAAGAGGCTCTGGACAATATACAGCAGATGCTCGCTCGACTCCTCAATAACCGGAATAACAATGATGCCGGGAGCAATCACGATGAGGAGGAACATTTCAGCAATGAGCAGCCAAAGACGGAGAAATCCAAAGAGGGTTCTTCCTTAGACGCCGAAGTCCTTAAGGGCCTCCAAGCTCAAATTGCTTCCCTAGCTCAGAGGGATGAATTAAAGAAGGTAGGGGCAGTCCGCCCTTATCCGCTAGAGTGGGATTCGGTGCCATATCAACAGAAGTTCAAACCACCAACGCTGCATACCTATGATGGAAAGAGCTCGCCAAATCAGCACATCTACTATTTTCGGTCTCAGACTGGTAATGTTATAAGCAATGACGCCATCATGGCTAGGCTGTTCATTGGTACCTTAAAGGGGTAGCATTTGATTGGTTCCGAAGTCTCCCTCCGGGCTCTATCAACTCCTGGATCGACCTGAAAACTCGGTTCCTCTCTCGTTCTATGAGGACGATACCGAAGTGACCATGGACAAGCTCTTCTCCACTGTGCAGAGGAAGGGCGAATCTGTCCGTGACTACATTGAACGGTTCAGAAACTTATCCTTGTTTGCCCAGCAGGGATGCCATTACCTATGCTCTTACAGACATGCAGACACAACTTCCTAGACCAAGTAGAAGTTCACATGGGGGCTGTTAAAGCCCACACTTGGAAAGAATTGGTCGAACAAGCTGAGATAGCCGAGAAGTCGGCTAAAAAGTTCGAACCATCCGCCCCTAGAG
Organism: Agave tequilana; assembly: GCA_038442645.1. NCBI lineage: Eukaryota > Viridiplantae > Streptophyta > Magnoliopsida > Asparagales > Asparagaceae > Agave > Agave tequilana. The sequence continues at coordinate 2,154 of JAVJIF010013273.1, forward strand.
GCAAGTGGGGGATGAACAGCAAAGGGCGTAGCGACCTACCGCAATCTTCTCAAGCTAAAGGCAAAGAGACTATGTCTGTGGAGTTATCCGGAGATGTGCAGTCGAAGGCCAAAAAGAGCGGCTTCAACAATCAGGAGCCTAAATTCCCTCCAAAGCAGTACTCGTTCAAAGACGATCAGGTGGTCACCATATTCCATCTGCTCCACAAAGGGAACAAAATGAAGCTGCCAGATGCGCGACGTCCCAATGAGATAGGGCGCACAAACGACCCTAAATACTGCCTCTACCACAGGATGGTCCACCATCCTACTGACAAGTGCTATGTCCTTAAGGACAGAATACAAGCCCTGGTCGATGCCGGAGTTCTGACGTTGAAGACAGAGCAAAAGAAAGTCACTGCCAATATGGTAACTCTGGAGTTCGGCAAAGCTCCAAAGGTCACAGTCCCTGACGGGACTTATGCAGCCCCTGCGCCACGGTTGGAAGTCAAGTATCCTCTAGCTATAGCTCAACATAATAAGGGTCTTGTTCCCTTAACATTGGAGACATGAGAAGTCATGTGGATACATCCAGACCTCGTCCAGACGTACAGCGGGATCCAAAGCAGCCCAATTCAAAGGGCAAGTCTTGCAATGTCATCTCCATCCTGCCAGACGACGGCAATCTTACATCAGCTTCCCTCAGTGATTCAGAAGGAGAAAAGCTTGCTTGCGCAGCGCAAGCCGATGCGCCTCAACAGATGGGCACCCGATCCGGAAAATCATACTTGAGGCAGTATGAAAAGTCTACTGACGAGACACAACAGCAAACGACGTCAGTGCAAGTACCACAATCCCAACCAAGGGAAAAGAGAGGTCTAGGGAGGTACAATTCGACCACGTGTTGAAGAAACCACCAGGCCAGGGTTCGATACGCCCTTTCGGTTTGACATATTGGCTCAGCTGCCAATATCCCAGCTCGTATCACTATACACGAGCTCCTTCGCCTCTCAAAAGAAACAAGAGAAGCACTCAGGGATGCGCTAGCCAATTCAGAATCCTTTCTGACATGCATGCCTGAGATCCCTAACAACGACGTCCAGTCTCCTTGCCCGGAATGTCATCATGCACAATCAGAGGTGCCCGCTATTACCTTCACAGCGGAAGATATGCTTCTCAAAGACAACAAGCACGATCGACCTCTGTACTACACCGGATATATCGGTTTCAACATGCATGGAGAGGGTACAAGTCGATCCGGGGTCTGCACTCAGCATCATCCCCAAAAGGCTTCTCTACTTCCTCGGCATACCATTGTATTGGTTGTCCGCAACCACTACTACAATATACGGTTTCAACGCCGGGAGCAGTCATCCACTGGGAAAAATTTGACTCCGTTGCAGAATCGGGAGCCTGAAGTCAGAAGTGACATGCTATGTCAATGATGCTGACACATCATATACCTGCTGCTGGGACGGCCATGGATCCATGCCAACTGGATCATCCCTTCCACCCTCCATCAATGCTTTAAATATGTTGAAGATGATGCGACAGTACGAACTGTCTTTGCTGAGAGGCAACCATTCAAAGGGGTGGAAACTACTTCACTGACGCTCTCCTATATCAAGAGGCCGGTGGAGCACTCAAAGAACCGTTGTCGGACGATGAGGAAAGTGGCAACGAGGCGGATTCAGAATCCGAAACAGGCATGCCAGCTATTCTGATTGGTGAACCAATTACAGCATGTCTCAATAATCCCCTATGTAATACTCCTTCAGAGGATGAAGGTGAATGGGTAATTAATGATAATATTTCTTTTGATTATCCCGCGAGTGTTGGGCCATTTGAATCCATTACGGATAGCTCCCTACACATGCCTTTACATAAGCCAAGTGCGTCCAGTACGCCCATGGAATCCGCAGAAGGAGCCGTCTTGGTGATCCCGCCATCCAAAGAAGGTCAATTACCGATAATCTTTGGTAGAACCCAACCGCGGGACCTGCGGTCGCAGATTCAAGTTCAGACTCAGACACTCCACAATTCTTTCATTACGCGCGGCCAGCACGCCATATTATGAAGAAAATGGGGTACGACTTGAAGCATGGAGCAGGCCTGAATTTCGGAAAAGGAAGGCGCGGTTTGATGCGGAACTTTGTGCCTAAAAGGAAGCCTGCAAATTACTATGATAGTACACGCAGGGGGTTAGGATACGTTACACCCACATCGTCAGCAACCGTTCAAGTCAAAGACGATGAACCAATTCCATCACATTCAGCCTCGTCCTCCGAGTGGGACTCAGACATCAGTGTGGGAATGATGTTCGAAAACCTCACTGTTAATATGACCTCAAGCAGTCAATTGGAGCCCGCAGAAGCCACTGATGAGGAACCATGGGCCCAGCAGTTAGACCTTCAATGGGAAAAGCGATTCGAACTGCGCGAGCCACCCACTGAAGACAAGGTGATGCAGGTCAACTTAGGTAGTCAAGATCATCCCAAACCATCTTTATAAGTGAAAGCTTATCACTTATAGAAGGGAAGAATTGATAATACTCGTAAAAGAGTATATAGATGTCTTCGCATGGAGTTACGAAGATATGCCCGGACTTGATCCACAGGTCGCTATGCACCGTCTAAACATCAAGCCTGACGTCAAGCCAGTCAAGCAGCAACAACGTCGGTTTCGCCCGAACATCATGGAAGCTATCGAAGCCGAAGTTCACAAGCTCATTGCATGTGGCTTCATCCGGGAGGAACAACATCCAGATTGGGTGGCTAATATAGTCCCCGTCCTCAGAAGAACGGGAAAATACGGATCTGCATCGACTACCGTGATCTCAATACGGCCTGTCCCAAAGACGAATTCCCACTGCTCATCACCGATGTTATGATTGACAACACATGCGGGTTTGAAAGGATGTCTTTCATGGACGGCTTTTCAGGGTACAACCAGATTAAGATGTATCCCGACGACGAGAAGCATACTTCGTTCCGAACACCATTGGGGGTATACTGCTACACTGTAATGCCTTCGGACTGAAGAACGCCGGAGCAACCTACTAGCGGGCCGCGATCATCTCCGAAAAACGGTAGAATGCTATGTCGACGACATTGCCGTCAAAAGCCGCAACAAGAATGAACATCTTCGCGACCTGAGAATGATGTTCGACATAATGCGGGCTCATCAACTGAAAATGAATCCGACAAAATCCTTCTTGGGAGTTTCGAGTGGCAAGTTCCTTGGGTTTATTGTCACATCAAAAGGAATTCATCTTGACCCAGACAAAGTCAAAGCCATCCAGAGCATGCATCCACCAAGGAATCTCAAAGAGCTCAGAGGCTTGCAAGGCAGGCTGGCCTATATCAGAAGATTCATCGCAAATCTCTCAGGCCGCTGTCAACCGTTCACCCGGCTCATGAAAAAGGGTGCTTCCTTCGTATGGGATCAAGCTTGCCAGGAAGCTTATGAAGACATCAAGAGGTACCTCACAAAACCTCCAGTCTTAGTGGCCCCTACATCAGGGAAGCCATTCTTACTTTATGTAAAGGCTATGGATTACTCCCTCGGGTCCTCCTCGCTCAAAGGACGACAATGGCCACGAGCAGGCCATTTATTATCTGAGCAGAACTCTCATAGGAGCGGAATCTCGCTACAACCCTATCGAGAAAGAGTGTTTAGCTCTCGTCTTCGCTGTTCAGAAGACCCGACATTATTTGGTCGGCCAGACCATACATGTCATCTCCAGAGTAAACCCATTGCGTCTTCTTATGACGAAGCCAGGATCACTGAATTCAAGATTGGCTAAGTGGGCACTTTTATTGTCTCAATACGACATGATCTTCACGCCCCAGAAGGCGGTTTAAAGGCCAGGCCCTTGCAGAATTCTTGGCTGCTCATCCAGTTCCGGAGCATTCAAAACTTCACGAAGACATCCCGATGAGGTCTTCGAGTCTTATGCAACCTCAGAAGAGGAAGTGTGGCAGATGTTCTTTGATGGAGCATCCCGAATGGGCCCTAAAGGCAAGATTATTGCCGGAGTGGGGGTTGTGTTTATCTCCCCACAGAATCATGTCCTGCCCAGAGCATTTTCTCTGACAGAATCATGCTCCAACAATGTTGCAGAATATAATGCTCTGATCATCGGTCTTCAACTCGCCCATGGAATGGGGGTACGCTACCTCGAAGCTTATGGCGATTCAAAACCGATCATCAATCAGGTTAAAGGGGAATACGAAGTCCGCCATGAGGACTTGGTGCCTTATTACCATACAGCCATCGAATTGGCTAACCTATTGAAGGTTTCTACATCGGGCATGTGTCTCGATCTCAAAATACCAAGGCGGACGCCCTTGCTGCATTAGCAACAACTCTAACCTTACCAGCCGATACCGAGTATCACCTCACAGTCGCAACTCGACATCTTGTATGCTCCAAGCACATACTAAGAACTCGAGAAGTCTATAATGTCTCCATGAATCTTGAACCAAGAGACTGGCGCTTTCCTCTCATCGACTATGCTTTGCACGGTCTGCTTCCAGACGATCCAAGGAAGCAGCGTCCATCAGACGAAGGTCTCTCCGGTTCTATTACGATCCGACTTTGAAGACACTTTACCGTCGCTCATATGACGGTATTTTCCTCCGTTGCCTTTCCAATTCAGAGGCACAGGAAGCGCTCCAAGAAGCGCATGACGGCATTTGCGGAGCTCATCAGCCAGGTCCAAAGCTCAAAGACAGGTTGCACAGACTTGGATACTATTGGCCAACTATGATAGCCGATGCCATCCAATACGCACGAAGGTGTAAAGCATGCCAGATTCATGCAGATTTCATACACCAGCCTTCGGAGCTGCTCCACCCAACTGTTACTTCATGGCCATTTGAAGCATGGGGAATCGACGTCGTAGGGCCAATCAGCCCTTCTTCGAGAAAAGGTCATCGGTTTATCCTAGCAATAACCGACTACTTTTCAAAATGGGCGGAGGCTATACCACTGGTTGAAGTCAAACCTCCAATGTGGTTCATTTTATCAAGCACCGCGTCATCCATCGATTTGGTGTACCTAGGCGGATCATCCACGACAACGGTCCCCAATTCATAAGCCAAGTATTCTATCGGTTCTGCGATAAGTACCGAATTCAGAATGTGGCTTCAACTGCCTATAATCCTGCCGCAATGGCTTGGCGGAAGCATTCAACAAAATAATCATCAAGCTGCTCAAGAAATTCGTCTCCTCGAATAAGCGAGATTGGGACGAAAAGCTCGGTGAATGTCTTTGGGCCTACCGAACCACGGTGCGGACACCGACAGGCAATACGCCTTTTTCCCTGGTATATGGGTGCGAAGCAGTCCTCCCATTGGAAATCCAGATGCCATCGTTGCGTATAGCTCTGATTACTAAAACCACATCAGAGGACAATGATCGCCTACGCCTTCAAGAGCTCGAAGCTTTGGACGAAAAGCGACTACAAGCTCAGTAGCATATCGAGCTATATCAAGCTCGGATCTCAAAAGCCTTCAATAAGAAGGTCAAACAGAGAATCTTCCAGAAAGGAGACCTGGTCTTAGCCGTCAGACGACCGATGATTATGACGCACAAGACCAAAGGCAAATTTCAGCCTAAATGGGAAGGACCGTTTGTGATAGAAACAGTCTATTCAAACGGAGCATACCGCCTTATGACTTCAGATGGCGACCTACTCATGATGCCGATCAATGGCAAGTTCTTAAAGAAGTATTATCCTTAATCAAGGATCTTTCTCTTGATCAAGTTAACACTGCACCTCTGATCAAGATCTTCGTGCCCGAAGCACACACAAAGAGAGCCTTTCTCTTCCTCCAAGTGAGGTCATACAGCCATAAACCAACAGGAACCTGGCCGTGCACCAGTTATCCTAAAGGAGAGTTAGGGTTATGCAGACATTAACCCGATAATCTAATATCCTTAACGATTAAGGATAGAGGGAAATGTTGGCCTGAAAGCCCAACATAAGTCCTCGACAACTCATCATGCTGAGGGGAAAAGCATGGCTAGCCCAATTCAAACGGTAGTTGGTAAAGGCATATCAAACCCGTTGACAGCTGGGGATTTGCTAAAAATCCTAAGGGACCGGTTCCCATTTGATTCCCTCTCCAAAATCACTTACCAATTCTCATCCATAGAATGGTAAGGCCACATATATTCCGCTGTTATGTTAACATTAAACCTATGACAGCAGTCCCCTCATTTCTCCTCGTGAGAACGAGACCTCCAAAGTCACTTACCAATTCTCATCCATAGAATGGTAAGACCGCATATACATTTCGCTGTTACGTTAACATTAAACCTATGACAGTGATTCCCTCATTTCTCCCGTAAAAACGAGATTTTCTCCCAAATTCCACTACAATCTCGATACTCGTTGACATTTACAAAAGATGAGTATCACCAATTTTTCAGCTTGGTGGCGTCTCATCCGGTTATGTCATCGCGACCTCTGAACCAGCAGACAGCTAAGTCTCAATTTCGAGCTTGTTGACATTTACAAAAGACAAGTCTCCACCTTGAGCCCTGTTGACATTTACAAAAGATAGGTCTCGATACTTATTGATATTTACAAAAGATAAGTATCACAATTTTTGAGCTTGGTGGCGTCTCAATCGGTTATGTCATTGCGACCTCTGAACCAGCAGACAGCTAAGTCTCAATTCCGAGCCCTGTTGACATTTACAAAAGACAGGTCTCAATACTCGTTGACATTTACAAAAGACGAGTATCACCTATTTTGAAGCTTGGTGGCTTCTCAACTAGTTATGTCATTGCGACCTCTGAACTGGCAGATAGCCAAGTTTCATCTACCATTGAGCTTAGTAGCGTCTCAACCGGTTATGTCATTGCGACCTCTGAACCAGCAGACAGCTAAGTCTCAATTCCGAGCCCTGTTGACATTTACAAAAGACAGGTCTCGATGCTCGTTGACATTTACAAAAGACGAGTATCACCTATATTGAAGCTTGGTGGCTTCTCAACCAGTTATGTCATTGCGACCTCTGAACTGGCAGATAGCCAAGTTTCATCTACCATTGAGCTTAGTAGCCTCTCAACCGGTTATGTCATTGCGACCTCTGAACCAGCAGACAGCTAAGTCTCAACTTTGAGCCTGTTGACACTTACAAAAGACAGGACTCACCGATGCTTGCTGACATTTACAAAAGGCAAGTATCTCCCCTTCAGCCCCGCAAAGGGCTAACCTCGAGATTGCTGACGTCTTAATCGGTTATGTCATTGCGACCTCTGAACCGACGGATAGCCACGTCTCAAAGATTACGTCCTCAAGCAAGAACAAGATTGGAGATTCGACAGAAGCTAAAACAAAGGAAAGAATTTCCATTAATTCCAAAGATGGGGACACATGGAGGCACGTATACAATGACCTACAAGCGTACACTGTACGATCTGAGCCGCTCTCCGAGGGCGTTTAGCCTCGTCTTCCTGTCATCAGCAGCCTGGGCAAGCGCTTGTGACCTCAGCTCAGCCTCATCAAAGTCCACCGCCTGGGCCAGACGAGCTTCAACTTCCGCCAAAGTTGCCCTCTGTGACAACTCCTGCCGCGCAAGCTCCTCAGTCTGAGCTTTGAGTTGTTCAAGCCGCGCAGTTTCCTCAAGACGCACCGGTATGGCCTTGGATAAGAGGAGATTTGCTTTCCTGATCATTTCCTCAGCCTTCGCAATCTTATCCTCAGCGCCAAGAAGAGCACAAGTGGAGGCGTCAATTGCACTTCCAACCTCTGCTTGCCTTGTTTCCAAGGATTTCAAATCAGAAGAGACGGCCTTAGCAGCCTCTTGAGCAGCAAGCCGGGCCTCGTGCTTTCGGGCAACAAGACAGGCGAGCCGCTCATCAGCTAAGGACGCCGGGTCTGAGCGATAGAGACGGCGCCACTCCTCTACAGCCTTCTCAAGTTCATCCACCAGGAGTTCTAAAGCAGCAGCCTGATGATACCCCTCAAAGTCCCGAATGCTCTCAATGTCACGGGAGAGGACCACTTTTAGCTTTGAGAATGCCATTTCTGGCAGGGAGGCAACCTCGGAATAGTCCACCAGCCTGGTCGACGTCGTCCAGAAGAAGCAGCGGGAACACTGACAGCAGCAGGACCAGCCGAAGGCGATCTCGGCGGAGTCCTCATCGAAACCAGCACGCCAGCCACCGCAGAGGTAGGACTGGCAGCCACCTCTTGAGCAGCAGGCTCAACCACCAGGGTTGGAGAAGTAGGGCTTGCGATCACCCTCAGTGCCGCACTCGGCAAAACAGTCTGCACCTCACTCGTTGATATGATTGGGAGTGAGGATACCTCCGGGACTGCCGCCCCTTCAACCTCTGGTCCTTCAGTTGATTTGGGCTGATAAGAAGGCAGGTCGCCATACAGCGCGTCCAACACAGCAGCATCCGCCGTGGCCGAAGCGCTCATGTCATCCCTTGACCCTTCGGGGAGATCTACCGGCTCCCTTGAAGCTGATGCATCTTGAGGCCGAACACCTGTAGCAAGACTGTGGTTAGTCGGGACACTACAGAAGAAGCCAAGAGGTTAGGATAATACCAAAGGATGATGTTGCCTCGAACATCTCGTCGGCCGCACCGGTCTCCAGGGGCTCCATCGGAAAATTTTTGCCTGAATCAGCACGAACAACCGGCTCGCTTTCGCTTGCCGAATATCCTGTGGACCACCCGATAGAGCTCGATGCCTCAGGACTTCCTTTAGAAGTTTCAACGCCTGAAGGACCAACATCAGCCGCGCCACTCCCAGACTCTTCCGAGTGAGCAGGGGAACCGGCTGCAGCCCCATAAGTGAATAGGGGATCATAATGTTCCCCTTGTTCTCCAGCTGCCTTAACTCCTACAATCAAAAAGGATTGATAATAAGTCAACGGGAACGCACAAAAAGGCGTATTATATGAACAAGGTTAACCTTACCCAACCTGGAGCGAATTCACCACTAGTCGGTTCAGCAACCGACGGTTCAGCTGCTAATGGGGCAGCAGGAGGAATCGCTGTAGAGGGTAACCCTCTACGACAATCGTAGGAGCTTGGCGATGGGACTTCTTCGCCAGTGATTTCCTACGAGAGCTACCCGCCCGCTTTCTCTTGAAGTGGACGTCAGAATCCTCTTCTTCCACTCCTCCTGCACGTCGTGGGGAAGATGTCCCCACCACACCAGAGCCAGCCGCATGAGTATCAGCTCCAGCCCCCGCCACGAAGCGAGGACTCCCTACATCAGAAGCCTCACTGTCATCCACAGCGATGAACTCCTCCAAGCCGGGGACACGAACCTGTTTGCCTTCCTTCTTCTCAGAGGCCTTCCGCTTCAGTCGCTGAGAGATTAACTTCACACCCGAACTGTTGGCGTTAAATCCAGGAGGTGTGGAGTTGGAAGCCGCGTACCACTGGCAAAAGCACAGGGTCGTCGAGAGGCCGGGATCCTGCAGCGGCGTGCGTAGCCACGCCCCAGTGCCATCCGCAGTGAAGAACCGCCAGGCACGGGCCCCATCAATAAGACTCCCCATGAAAGCCAGGTCTGAATTGGGGTTGCCCACGTACAGCTGGTCGTATCCGAATTGGCGGGCAAATCGACTCGGGACGTAGGGTTCCAGGTAGCAGGTATCCCCACTCCTGTACAGCAAGTGCGAGGGCCGGATGCTGACCAGCCACTCGAAAACGCCCCGACTCATGGGAGACCGCGCCGACTCTGTATCTCGGAATTCCTCGTTGTATCCTGCACCCCGAATACGAGGAAAACAGCGGAACAGGCTATAAGCGTCATGACGACGCACTAACTTACGGGCCTCGGCCACGTAGGCTTTCATCCAAGAACAGCCTTCGAATCGGCGGAGAAGCGCCGTTCGAACACCCTGCGGAGGGTCCTCCCCAGCTCCAATCAAAGTAGGGCAGTGTAAGGCGAACCACGCCATCAAGTAGGTGTATGGTAGACCCACCCTAGGATTGGGTCCATCACAAGGCAGGATAGCACTCTTCCCACGCCTCGACGCCGGTGGCCTGCAGAAAGCCTCCGTTAATGCGCGAAGGCCTCTTTGAATACAGCACACCATGGCCGGGAGAAGACCCAGACGGTGGCCGTGGGCCAAGCGAACGGCGGGTAGCAGAACATTCGGGTGGACGATGTCACTCGAGGAAGAAGGCATAACACACTTCTTTAACCAAACGGTTAAGAAACCGGCCAGCAGCGCCTTTCGAGACATAGGCCGACGGGCCTGATGGTGAAAGCTCCGAAGGGTATCACCCTTCTCATAGGGACCAGCGTCTTCTGTTACAACGATATCCCTTTGGAGACACATCTCCATCCGTTCAACAATATCGCCATCAGCAACTCCGCGATGAGCTGCTTCAGGAGCATTCTTCATGTCTGGGAACAGGTAACTTCCCCAGCTCTTCAAGCTCTTCGAGCTACCCTTGCCACCACCGTGGATGCTGGAGCAAATATGCAAGTGGCACATCAACTCCCGATAAGTCTCGAGCAAAGCAGGCTCCTGTTTCTCCAGAATAGCCAACTCCGTCTCGCAGGGAAAGTACTCTTCGTATGGAAGAGACCCGAAAGGCAGAGCAGAGATTTCCCACATCTCATGCAAAGCCATGCCCAGCTCGCCAACCGGGGTGAAGAAGGTCCCCGAAGCCGGACAGTACAACTCAAGGATGGCGTAGAAGCACGCCACCTTCATCTCAATGCTGTAGCAGGTCGCCCTGACGGCCTCATAGAGGTTCAACCCCTCCAAGTCCTCCTCGAAGTGAGCGAGGATATAGTTGGTCAACTCCGCCCACCATGTCTTAGGAGGATGAACCCAACCGGGAGCCCTGAAGTCAGTGGCAGGGTAGTTCCCGTCAACTGCGCAGAACTGAGTGCCAAAGGTCTGCGCCACAGCCGGGTTCTCTCCCACTGGAAGTTCCCGCGATACCTTCCCAGGGTATAGCCCCATTATGCTGTGGGGAGGGCCCGCCCTCGAATAGCCGGACTGAAAGGTCAATCTCCCAACATGGACGGATTCGACGCTTCGGCTTACGCCCCACGCCATCTTCCGAGCCTGAGTCACATTCACGAAAGAAGATAAAGGAAAGTGCCGCTTAGTCGACGGAAGGTAAAACTTCTCGCCATCCAGTTGAAAGATCCATTGTCCTTCGCCTGCCTGCAACTGGCGATCGGGATCGGATGCGGCATCCCCAAACATAAAGTCGGGCTTTCTGTAAGTCCGACGGTCAACATCCTCAAGAGGAGCCGTGATCAAGATACTCCGTGTGGTCTGCGGATGACCGCCTTGGATGAGTGTATCCCGGACGAGGGAGCTCCGCTCACTAAACAAAGAAGCCTGTCCATGGAATTGCAGGCTGAGGTTACCATCTGCTCGACTGGTTAGCCCAAACAGACTGTTCAGGAGACCGGGAGTGTAATGCACTGCAAAGACAGAAATGAACTATGATTAGTTCAACAATCAAGTGGATACGAAGACATAAAAATTCACTAAGGCATAGCCTCGCTCGGCGAGCAAGGCCAGCAAGGCGACAACTTCGATGAAGCTTGACCTCGCGGATAAAATTGCATTTTTGCAAAAAAGCGTCCAAAGTACCAACTTCGCTTAAGCAGGAAGTGGTATAGCCCTAACGGCTGACGTCACCAAGAGGGCATCATGGTCAAAAGTCACCCTTCGTGGCCATGACTGAAGGAACAGACCTATATCCTATTCCTCAACAGGATGGAGACTGCCCGAGTAATGGCTTCGTACGAAAGCCTAAGGAAGAACTGTTCGGTTCTTAATTCCCTTGTGCAAGGAAAATAGGGAGGTTCAAGGAAACGAGTTCCCTAATGAGGACAGATCATATTCGATCGTCCTAAAAGTCAAATGTCGGCTCCAAAGGAGAGAGACCACGGTCTCTAATCAGATAGGAAAATCCCTTACCGGTGACTGGTCGCTCGATGACCGGAGGAGGAGGACCCTCCGCTGCAGAAGTCGCCACTTCTTTTCCCGCTCGTCTTTTGGGCGCCATTAAAGAGTTGCAAGAGTTCTCAAGGTTCTCTGAACGGAGAAGGAAGAGGAAGAGGGAAAGTCAAGAAATTTCTCTGAAAAAAGGAGATCTTTTCCGGCTCAGCCCGATCGGGCTTTTATAAGCCAATTAGCGCCTGAAACGAGGCCTCGAAAAGGGCGTACGCCGCCGTTTCGAATTAATTTGAAACGCCGCCCAAAGCGCCTTCCCGAGAAGCGCTGGTTCAACTCCACTAAGGGTTAACTTCGCACTGGAGTAAAGTGCGGACTTCGCACAATCCTTCAAGGACTTCGCCAAGAGGCTTACCTTAGCCCTCTAAAAAGGCGTTGACATGCCAGTCTCGCGAAGATCACTCAAAGAAAGGACTATCTCCTTAACTCCGCATACAGTTTTGCCCCGCTATGGCCAAACTCTCAATGAAAGCAAGCAAAAATCAGATGATTAGAAGATGAACTTTCATTGATTTAAAAGGAAGGGTACATTGATATTACATCAAAATTGTGTTTCATACAACACACCAGTTGCTTAAAAGGTCATCCTCGCAAAAGGCATACAAGTGGTTTTATCCGCTTCTAAGTCAAACCGACTGGACAAAGAAGGCCTTCCTCCTGCACAGGGCTGTAATCAGTGGTGCCGCAAGGACACGGTCATTATTCTCCACAAAAATGGCAGATCTTGCTAGGCCATTTTTGTTGAAGCCTGGCAATAGAAACCTATCGCCGCCAACACGATGGATCACGTATAATGGGAATCGGCAGTGATACCAGTGATCTAATGGGTGTGAGGCCCGCTTTCCCGAAGTGGATCGCCCCTAAAGGCCACCAAAGTTGAAAGTTGGCAATGATGCCGGCAATCCCACGGGCAACGCCCACTATCTCGAAGCGGATCATCTCCGACAAAGCGGCTACCAGCCTCACCTCAGAACGAATCATCTCGGATAAAAGGCTGCCAACAGCCTCTGGGACACGCACCCGTCGCCCCAAGTTGTTCCTCCTGCTTAAAAGTAAAGCTTCAATTGGGGAAGCATAAGGAAATTTTATGGTTCCTTCCATCAAGTCATTGGACTGACGAGCATAGCCCACTGCAAGGCAAATCAGAACAGATTAGCAGTTAAGCACAGAAAAAACTGCAATTCAGAATTTTTTTTGGGTCAAAGCAATCCAATTTCAGTAAAAACAGAGGACAAGCCTCGCCTGCACAGCACTGATGGGCTGGCTCAGCAAACGCCAAGTCCAAGCCTCGCCTATATGGCTAGCCAGACTGACCCCGTGGGATACAGTCTTAGCTCCGCCTATATGGCAAGACTGGCTCAACTATTGAAGAGACCAAGTCCCAAGTTCTGCCTGGGCAGCGGACTTAACATGCAGTGATCTTTCTGGGAAGCTATGCCAAAATCCTTCTCTACAGATCAGTCAATTGCAAGATAAAGAGTAAGGGAAACTAATCCCTGAAGCAGCTGTTAAAGCTAAATTAAGGGAGATGAATTCCCTAAAATCAGTGAAGTCGTTGAATGATCAAGACTTACTGGTCCTTGGCCGGATAATGACCAGAGTGGGCATTCCCACTAATTCAGAGATCTGAGTATCTCTTTTAAACCAAGAGAAGAGAAGAGAGGCAAAGCACTTCTCTTCAGAGGACCTCAAGTATCCTATTTATAGGCCCCATGGCCTGAGCGCTGCCGCCTCAAGCGTGGAAGCACGAGCGCATTTAAGGCATTTACTGCGCCTTGAGAATAGGGATGATTTCCCTTGGAACCGTGCGAAAGAAAACGTCTCCCTCACAAAGGCACTTATTGCGCCTTGAAGAAAGGGAATATCCTCCCTTGAAAACGTGCAAATCGGAGAATATCTCCCTCGATCAGCACGAAGAAAGGAGTAATCCTCCTCGTAACCAGCCCACGACAGTTGGTCTCGGGAAAGCGACAGATGTTCCAGAGCGAACTTATCTAGCTGCGAAGCTACCCAGACGCGAGTCTACATGATTCCTCGGCGAATCTACATCCCAAAGTAGGATTTAAAGCGAAGCTGAACTCAACCATCATGGCGACGTTGATACTCCACACACCACCGATCAAAGCAATTCAAAGTGTTTCGAAGCCTGAGTTATTGCAGACTTCTGAAAACTTTGAAGGGGGTCTTGTTGACACTTAAAAAAGACAAGATTCTTATTGGTCTAAACAATGTCTAAACTTGTTGACATTTACAAAAGATAAGTGACAGACGAGCTGAAGACCAGTTTTCCACCCATCTCCGAGGGACAAGGAAGCAACTTGGACTCCACTGATCCAGCAAGCAGACAGTGAATCCGGATTGTTTCTAAACAGACCTCAGCAGGTCTAAGGTGCTAGCACTTAGCATCGCATGAGCCCAAAGGGATAGCCTCGCCTGAGAGGCTAACATCACTCGACTTCGCCTTGAAGCCATCCAAAGCCTCGCCAGGAAGCTAACTCGCAACTTTGCCAAAGAGGACTTCCAGCTCCACCAAAGGGTTTCTTTCGGACTTCGCCAGAAGCTGCCTCTAGCTCCGCTACGAGCTCAATGCGGACGGCTCCGCTATGAATCTGCCACGGTCAACCTTTGACCAATCAAATCTCCAGATAAGATCGGATCCAATCAGATCAAATCTAATTAAGATCAAATCAGAGATCAATTTGGCAGTTGATTGCCACAATCTCTTGACTCTTCTTAAAATGAGTATGAAGATCAGGGAAATCCTCCAACGATATGGAAAGGATCAAAACAGATTGAGAAGGTCCACTGACCTGCCATTTTTAGCTTCGCAGAAGCTGATCCTAGCTTCGCAGCAAGGCTACTTTCCAGATTTAAACAGATTTGATTCAATCTGTTTCCATATCTTCAAGGGACGATTATACCCTTGCTCTCCCTATAAATAGCCCACCAGGGGTACAAGGAGAGAGGGATAAAAAGACGAAAAGAGGACTCCACAAGCAGAGGCTTCTTCATAAGCACCGTGCGCTCTCGAATTCAGAGACCTTTTAGAGAATTGCTTTCTCTAACCAGGGTGTTGATGCCCTAACATCGTCCTTCTTCTCAAGGAATCTCCGGAACCAGGCGAGAAGGAATTCCTTATTGAAGGCGATTTTGAGAAGCAGCAAGAGGGTTCTACCAACCTTCTGTTCTCTGATTCCCCGAACCAGGCGAGAAGGGAATCTCATCGCTCGCATCGTCAAAGGACAAAGTGGTCGCGCGCTAACCAGACTCCTATCGGCACACTTCTCCAGAATCTCTGAGGAGATCTACTTGTAATCTTTTTAAGAATACTTGTAATTTAGCTCCTCAAACTCTTTTTTATAAGTTTTCCCCCTTTGCAAACATAATGGAAACCAATATTCTTTGTTAAGCGTGCTTCTAAGTGCCTCAAGGGCTTGTGCATTGGCCTCTATATGCTTGCTATTACTAAGATAGGATTTCTAGGTAGCGGCAAGGAAAACATGCAAGCCTAGGGTTTTCAAGTACATGGACATCCTAAATTTTCACATGTCAATGTTGGAGACATCAAACATGGAAGGAGACAAGCAATCCATGAGTGTGTGTAAGCAATAAAGTGTGCAAATGAAAATGATAGATTAGCTAACCAAGATCACACTCCTAGGTGGTTAAACCAAATATCAGGAGCGTAGGCTCTGATACCGATTGAAAGTACATGTAGAGGGGGGTGAATAGGTGTACGGCTAATCTAGTGAACTAAATGCGGAAATTAAAACTTAATTGCAACTACACTTAATACAACCAACGAGTGTAACCGAATTCCCGGTGAAGGGCTCCGGACTAACTCCTCTTAATTCTTCTGAATAAGAGTTGAGGCGCTATATGAAGCTCTCGTGGTTAAGCACAAGTGAGGCACACACACAAACAAGCCAATCATATAATGTATGTATGACAATATGAATGATGCAAGGCACAATATAAAAGAGAGAGAGAGAGAGTTAGAGAGAAAATGGATCAAACGCAAACACACGAATATGTTTCGAGGTTCGAGCACACAGCTCTACGTCCCTGCCTTCATACAGAAGGATTTTCAATCTACTTATCCACACAGGGAACCTCCACTGAGGATTTGGGGTAAATACAATATGAAGTACACAACTCCTCTCTCAACCAAAACAACCTCTACACTTAGAGGCTAGGCACAAAGCCACAACAAACACCACCTCACACAAGAGGGTAGGCACTTAGCTAATACAAAACAATCACCTCACACTTGAGGGATTCAACCACAAACTCCACCTCTCACTAGAGGGAGCCAAATACCAATCTCCACCTCTCACTAGAGGGAGCTAACCACCTCTCCAAAATCAACCTCTACATAAGAGGAATATCACAAATAAGGAGGGTTAACAACTAGGTGATCACAAAGACCACAAACAATCTTTTCCCACAAAAATAAAGATCCTAATAGATAGGATAGAATGATATAGCTCAAGTGTAGAAAATCAAGATGTTGGAAAACAAATCACAAGGAAAAATACTTACAACTTAGTATTTGATAGAAATGAAGAACAAAGCAAATATCCCAAATCTATATTTTTCTTTTATTTTTTCAACTCTTGAAAACAAATAAAGATGATCTTTAAAAACCAATAAACTCTTTTAAAAACTTGCTTTTAAAACACTAGAGAATAGGTGAATTTTTACTCTTGAAAATCTTAGAGAGAACCTCTCTCAAATGTGGTATTTATAACCCCCAAAAGGAATTTGCCCGTTGGCAGCTGACAAGGCCAGAATTGGCCTTCCGGTCGACCGGCCGGTCAACCAGCCAACGGTCAAATTTTTGACCGTTGAGCCTTCCGGTCGACGGGCCCTGAACCAGAGAGCAACGACTCTCTGGCCGGTCGACCGGGGCAACCCGAGAGTGGATTGCCTTCAGTCGATCGACCGCTCGGTCGACCGGACAACTGACACGGCCAAGTGCACATTCCATTGCACGTCCGGTCGACCGCTCCGGTCGACTTGCTCCAGGTTCGGTCGACCGCCAGAGCCTGGCAGAATGGGATTAGGGATTGAAAAACTTAGATTTTATTTGTCAAATAAATCTCATAAAATTTCTAAAAATCCACAAAAATAAATTCTGTATAATACATTGGTATACAAACATGTGTGAAAAATTTTACCACAAATTTCAAACGTTTTGAACCATTTTTGTGACTTACAAATTTTGCCGAAAACCAAAATCCGTATTTTCTAAAAACTTGAATTTTTCAAATGGAAATTCGATTATTCCAAAAGTCATCCAAATACAAAAACATGATATTTGAAACAACTTGAAGCATGTAGTATATGGATATACTCCAATATATATATAAAGATATATATCAATATTTTTGATATTAAATCCGAAATATGTTTTATTGAAACACAAAACTCCAAACACATGAATAGGCATATCAAAATAAGTTTGTCTAAGATATGAAGTATACATGTATATAGAACAAATCTAATATACATAAAACAATGTAAACTTGTTTTGATTCTATCTATTCATGAAAACCAAGATCGGTTAAACCAAAAACCAAAAATCAATAAACATGAAAAATTAAACAAGTGTGTGTGTTGTGAACTTGAGCATATCACACTATCTAGTCTTTACAAATAGATCTAAAGACATAAACTAAACTATGTACCGAAGTCTTCTTGACGAACTCCGTCTTCAAGCCGACTCGATCCAAACCGTGATCCACCGAGCTTGACTCCAACGAGTGCTAGATATGAACTTTGACGCTCGGGCTCTTGAATCACCATGTGAGAAGCTCCAAAACACCTTTGTTGAAGCTAATCACCTACTAATATCTTGGTTAAGTATCTGAAACTAAACATCACAAGATTATTAATAAACATAACTACATGAGTTAATCATCATCAAACTAGAGTGGAAGGCCTCTGGGCCAACATCCTCTTCTTATCAGCCCATTTCTTCATCCTCTTGGCCGCCTTGTTTAGACACAAATGCGCCAACTCGTTCTGCTCTTGCCACCCCTTAGCAAATTTATAGGTAATCGGGCTATTTCTCTTGTAGCCCGTAGCAATGGAGTTAGGAGTGAGCTACTACTGTCCAGTGACAATCTCGAACGGACACTTTCCAGTAGACTCACTCCTTTATAGGTTGTAAGAGAATTGAGCTATGTCCAGAAGCTTCGCCCAATCCTACTAGTTAGCACTCACATAGTACCTCATGTAGACCTCCAATAAGCCATTCACCCACTCTGTTTGGCCATCCGTCTGAGGGTGAAAGCTAGTGGAGAAGTTCAAATTCGACCCCATGAGCTTGAAGAGCTCCATCCAGAACCTGTCTGTGAAGCGACCATCTCGATCACTCACGATCGTCTTAGGCAAACCCCAATACTTCACCACATGCTTTAGGAATAGTGGGGTTGCTACCTCGGCTGGACACTTGGCTGAGGCTGGAATGAAGATGCCATACTTTGAGAACCGGTCGACCACCATCGTAATAATGTTGCACCCCTCGGACTTGGGTAAGCTCATGATGAAATCCATTGAGATGCTCTCCCACAGTCGCCCTGGAATCGATAGTGGTTCCACCAATCCGGCCGGTACCCTTTACTTCGTCTTGTCTTGTTGGCACTCCAGACAAGTTTGCACATAGGCCTCAACATTATCCCTCATACGAGGCCAATAATAATTTTCTTCTGTGAGAGCCAAAGTACGATGCACACTTGGATGTCCCGCCCACTGGGAGTCATGGCACTCTTTGTGAAGCTCCCTCCTCAGGTTACAACTGCCTCCCCTTCGTGTAAAGCAAATCTCCTTCTAGCTAGAACCTCCGAGTCTTGCCCTCCTTAGCATACTCCATCACGTTCTTGGTCGTAGGGTCGTGAGCCAAGCCTTCTTTGATGCGGTCAAGTAAGAAACTCTGAGGATGACTCAGCATAGCAGCAAACTCAGACTTTCGACTTAGTGCAGCTGCTACTTAGTTGATTCTTCCTGGCCTGTCCTCGAGCACATAGTCGAACTCGACTAGAAAGTCTTGCCATCGCGCCTGCTTGGGGACAACTTCTTTTGAGTCTGAAAGTAGCTGGTGGCCACATTGTCCGTCTTCACCACGAACCTCGAGCCAAGTATGTAATGCCTCCATACTCAAAGACAGTGAACCACAGTGATTGAGATTTTACCTGCACACAAAAATACAGAATTTTAGATTTAGAAATAAAGATGTGCAAGGTGCTCAATTCTATCCGCTGTAGCAATGGCTATGCGGGTCGTGATCCTCAAGGAGGGACTAGCGATGGAAGCTTGTTTAGTAAGTTATCTCTTTTTTTATTTATTTTGTTATTTACAATGGTATTTACAATGAGAAGTGTGAAAGAAATTGGAAAGATGTGGTTTACACTAAAAATAAAAGAAAGGAAACTAAAAACTAAAAAGAACACATACCTACCTCTTCCGCCTGTTTACCTTTGAACTGTTGCAACGACTTACCTTGTCTTTGAAGGCATTCAAGCATGGCATATAGGATCTGTTCATCACCATAGGCCATCAAGGGCACTTGTTCGGCTAAGCAGTCTCGAAGCGATCAGTTCTCATGGTTTGCAAGACATCAGAGAGAATAAAATAAAACAAGAATAGAGAAAACAATAAAATAAAACAAGAATAACAAAAACAAACATTGAGTAGATTTTATTAACAATGGAAGAAAAATTTGACTTACACCGATGTCACCTCAGTACAAGCATGAACTCCTTCCTCCATGAAAGCATCCTCCACTCTCAGTTACATAAAAAAATAAAAATTACAAAAAGGAAAAATAAAAACCTAAACTACAACTAGCCTAAGAAACCCTAGATTTGGCTCTGTACTATGCTGGACTGTATGAGATCTGCCCTTCCTCTGTTGCTATGCAGGGGTATTTATAGGAGAAAACCAGAGGATAAGAAGAGTATGAAGATAAGAGGTGCAAAATATCTCTGAATTTGAATTCCTCTTTTATCTCCAAACTTGTTTTTACTTATCCATAGAAGTTCAAATCTGTCCTGCAACTTATTATTATGTTGATCACCGAAAATGTCTTATCTGCTCACAGAATTGAAAAGTTTGATCAACCTTCAAGTCTTCTTTCTGGAGCATCTTGAATCATCGGATTTACATATCTGTAGCAAAAGTTATGATCTGAATACTAAAACGTGTACAGTCTGAATCCGAATTTTTGAATTTTTATCTTTGCACTCTTCTCCTTTTATCTTTAGCCTTGTCCTGCAAGTAATTAGGGTTGAATAGAAGTCCATCTCATCTTATCCTTTTCCTCTTCTTTTAATAATTGCAACTTTTGCACTTGGTAATTGCAACTTTGCATTGGGCTTAGACATGGGCTTCTTTTGGGCTTCTGGGCTTCATTTAAGCTTTTATTTCTTTATTTTTTATTACTCAAGGCCTGCACACAATAAATAATAAAATATTAGTAATAGTGCATAATTATAGGAATAAATATGAAAATGTGATAGTAAATGTAATGACAATTATGCATTTTTCACTACCTATCACACCCCACACTTATCTTTTTGCTCGTCCTCGAGTAAAAATCAAAAAGAAAAAAAAAAACTAATCTAGCTAACTCACTTTCGTAGGAATCACGGTTGCACTTAGCATATGCAACAAGCCGTTAAACCCCTAGGTTACCCTAGAGGACGAGTGTTGTCTCGTGAGGGTTTTCAGCGGATTACACCCACAAAATCCATAAAAAGAAAAATATTCGAAATATATTTGAAGAGACTAAGTAGTTTATAAGTTTTAAGATTATCATTTTTATTCATTCTTAAACTTAGTCTTTATAAAGCAAATTGTTATCCATTTTAGGTAAGGATCAAAATTGAATTTTTGTATAGTCTTTTTCGTTACCAAAAGTCATATGCATCCTTGTGAATCTAGGAATTTCTTAACTTGGACTCTCATGCCTCTTTATTATGATTATTATTGTTTTTTTAATATGTATAACTCATCTAATTCTCTTTCGTGTAAGTATCAAGGCTTCTTGAGGCCCTCGTACCTAACTAATTAACTATTAGATGTGTTAATATATATATAATATTTCTTAATTTTCTTAGGCTTTCTAATACACCCATGTAGCGAACTTAAAGTCGGTGACTCCCAACTGATTGGTTTTAGGGCACTGGGTGAGAAAACACCCCACGGACTCAAATTCGAGTGAACTAGGCCACAAAACTAAGGACTTTATTTATAAAATCACCTTTAGACGTGAATACTTATGCTTCTTGAGGCACATGTATCCAGCTTAATTAGTGATTTTTTTTATTTATTTATTTTTTTATGAGGCACAAGGGTCTTTGTCTTAGAATCCTAGACATGCATTAGGTATGCACATTTCATTAAGGTACAAATCAAGACTAATTACTTATTCAATTTCTCCTCCTATACCTAAAAATTAAACAATTTATTTATTTTGACCAAGTTTTTAGAAATCCTAATCATGATTTTCCTAATTCTTAAGACTAACTTAGATTTCTTTCAAATTATAAGTCAAAATATTGTCCCTTTTTCAATATATATTTTTTTTAAAATTTTGTTTTTTTTAATTTTTTTTATTAGTATCTACCTATGTTAGTATGTTAGTAAAACCTCCCCCCACACTTATCTCATGCATTGTCCTCAATGTATGAATGTATGCATGTATGCATGATAAGAAGAAAGGGAAGTCAGAAGTTACCTCAAGGTGGTGGTTCCGGTGGTGGTCTAATTGGGCCAAGCATTGCTACCCAATCAAGATAATGTGGTATTCGAAGGAACCCACCAGAAATTTCTCTTGTATAACCCACTAAAATGTATGTATTATCATTTTTTAACAATTCCACTCTATCAAATTTTCAAATTTCATAATTATTTCAGAGTCAATTGTGTCAACCGCCTTGTCCCAAATTGGAGTGTGAAAAGATGGAATGATTGACTTGGACGTCATAAGTACGGGAACGAATACCGACTTAGGAAAGAAACTTAAATCAAGTAATGGTTCAGGAGTCGGGCTAGGTTCAAGAAGTGGGTCCAAATCAATAAGTTGAAACTCAAGTCCACAATCATCTTCCCACAATGGAATATGACTCAATATTGGTGATTCAAGTCAGGAATGATAGGTGTGGGAATCAAAAATGACTCTAAAAGATTACCTAAGTTGGGTAACAAAACAGGAGTCAATAATGATTTGAAAATTTGAACTTGATCACAGATTTGAGAATCTAGGTCACATATCTCATTGAGTTCAATATCATAAAAATGAGAACTTGCCAATTTCATGATGAATAGGCACAAGATCCAATGTTGACTCGAAAAAAGTGAAATCAGGTGGAGACACCGGAGTCATTATTGAATCAGGAAGCAAATTGAATCATCAAGGTGGGGTTCATGATCATATTCATGCTCAAGTTTTATTTCAGGAAAGGAATAACTTGCCAAACTATCAAAAATTGGAGTTTCGGCAAGTTCAAATGATGGTACTGAATTAGAATCTTGTTGTCCAAAACAACGTGACTCTTCGGCTCTAAGAGAGTGGTCAACGTATCAGAATTGGCCGAACGGTGAGAATGCTAAGATTGAACCATCATATCTATTTCATGATCACGAGCTAATCTAGCCTGAGTCATGGCTTCAAGCATCTTTTCATAGTCGATTGGTGCATCATTTTGTGATTGGACTTGAAAAGAGGAAGTATTGTTGGGACAATCGTGATGAAGTTGTGAGTCGGTCAGATTTTGTGACTGTTGTTTGGACTCACGCATCATCATGTCCAAGATTGATGGTGATTGTTGCTTGGACTCATGCATACTCATCATTTCCAAGATAGATGGTTTTCTATTCTGAATGGGTGGATCTGAGTATGAATCTTGGAATATTGTGGACAAGGTGGATACGGAGGACAAGTTGGTTGAAAATTGGACTCGGGGGAAGCGAAACCCATGAACTCTGTGAAGAGTTGAAATTATTGTGGAAATTATGGTCATAAAATGGGGGGCATGGGTTATATGCATTCGGATAAGACCATTTTGGCACACTAGGTTGGTCAAAGTTATGATATGTCGGGTTTGTAATATCCGAAAAAGACGTTAGTGTGTAATATGGATTAAAATTGAAAAAATTGTTATATGCCATATCACACAAACACAAACAAATAAAAAGAAAACAAACAAATAAGCAAACGAAAAAAAAATTTAACCTAAGTTAGGGTAGACCTATGACCTAGACGACTCCTAACTGGTTAGACTGTCCATGGGAGGTAGGGTGCAGACCTTGACCACAAGTTAATCAGCCAGGTCAGGGCAAGATTGGTGGGAGGTTTTCCGTCAAAGACGTTCCTTAATTAAATAACCACTAATCTTCGGGCTTTCGGCCCTCAATCCCCTTCCTAGACACTGATTTGGCAGGAGTCAAATTTCACACCGTTCCCCTTAGGATAATCTCCTAATTGAGTCCAAGATGTCCCTAGGGCCAACGTCTACTCATTTTTCGTTAGGCTTGGGTTAGTGAGTGTGGAGATTGTTTGTGGGCCAAGGAAGGGTGATGAAATCCCCACCTTATCTTATTTATAGGACAAGCCCTTGAGTCAATTAGTGCACGTGTAAAGCAATAGACAAATATTCACACAAAAGCAGTAAATCAGCCAAGGGTGCTTCCTAGTCTATATGCAATGCGAACGTACCTTGTCTCCAGCACTCTTCAACAGAAATTAAAAAAAATTAAATAGACACGTGCCTATATGCAAGAGTCTAATTTTTTTATTTTTTTTCAACAAATAGGTTACTGTTAATTAATTAGCAGTGTGCAGGGTGATCACAGAGAAAAGTTAACAGAGCAGTAAACAAATATTGCAATTTGCAGCAACCTGCAGAAAACTGAGTGAGTAGTTCACTACTCAGGCCGCGGAAACGCGGCTATTGCCGCGTTTGCGCGGCATTGTAGTAGGCTCTGCTGCTCTGCCTTCGAGGGCAGAGGCACAGAGTTGCTATATGTCCTTTTCTGCTGTTATTTTTCCAGTTTTCCAAACCTGCAAACAGAAAGAATAAAAGAATTATTTATTTATTTATTTATTTATTTATTTTTTAGAGAATACTTACCGTCCCTCCCCGGCAACGGCGCCAAAATTTTGATTGAGATTTTACCTGCACACAAAAATACAGAATTTTAGATTTAGAAATAAAGATGTGCAAGGTGCTCAATTCTATCCGCTGTAGCAATGGCTATGCGGGTCGTGATCCTGAGGGAGGGACTAGCGATGGAAGCTTGTTTAGTAAGTTATCTCTTTTTTATTTATTTTGTTATTTACAATGGTATTTACAATGAGAAGTGTGAAAGAAATTGGAAAGATGTGGTTTACACTAAAAATAACAGAAAGGAAACTAAAAACTAAAAAGAACACATACCTACCTCTTCAGCCTGTTTACATTTGAACTATTGCAACGACTTACCTTGTCTTTGAAGGCATTCAAGCATGGCATATAGGATCTGTTCATCACCATAGGCCATCAAGGGCACTTGTTCGGCTAAGCAGTCTCGAAGCGATCAGTTCTCATGGTTTGCAAGACATCAGAGAGAATAAAATAAAACAAGAATAGAGAAACAATAAAATAAAACAATAATAACAAAAACAAACATTGAGTAGATTTTATTAACAATGGAAGAAAAGTTTGACTTACACCGATGTCACTTCAGTACAAGCATGAACTCCTTCCTCCATGAAAGCATCCTCCACTCTCAGTTACATAAAAAAATAAAAATTACAAAAGGAAAATAAAAACCTAAACTACAACTAGCCTAAGAAACCCTAGATTTGGCTCTGTACTATGCTTGACTGTATGAGATCTGCCCTTCCTCTGTTGCTATGCAGGGGTATTTATAGGAGAAAACCAGAGGATAAGAAGCGTATGAAGATAAGAGGTGCAAATATCTCTGAATTTGAATTCCTCTTTTATCTCCAAACTTGTTTTGACTTATCCATAGAAGTTCAAATCTGTCTTGCAACTTATTATTATGTTGATCGCCGAAAATGTCTTATCTTCTCACAGAATTGAAAAGTTTTATCAATATAAGAGTTGTGGGCCTTCAAGTCTTCTTTCTGGAGAATCTTGAATCATCGGATTTACATATCTGTAGCAAAAGTTATGATCTGAATACTAAAACGTGTACAGTCTGAATCCGAATTTTTTGAATTTTTATCTTTGCACTCTTCTCCTTTTATCTTTAGCCTTGTCCTGCAAGCAATTAGGGTTGAGTAGAAGTCCATCTCATCTTATCCTTTTCCTCTTCTTTTAATAATTGCAACTTTTGCACTTGGTAATTGCAACTTTGCATTGGGCTTGGACGTGGGCTTCTTTTGGGCTTCTGGGCTTCATTTAAGCATTTATTTCTTTATTTTTTATTACTCAAGGCCTGCACACAATAAATAATAAAATATTAGTAATAGTGCATAATTATAGGAATAAATATGAAAATGTGATAGTGAATGTAATGACAATTATGCATTTTTCACTACCTATCACACAGCTGTCATCTCCTTCTCTTATACGGTGTTCCGCCTCTTGGTATCATTAAGCTTTCGACTCTCATAGGTCACTGGGTGTCCTTCCTTCATTAACACCCCTCCAATCGCGAAGTCACTCGCGTCGGTGTGCACTTCATATGGCTTGCAAAAGTAAGGTAGTGCGAGAACTGGCTCCTCTGTCACAACTCTCTTCAAAGCCTCGAACGCCCTCTGGCACTTCGAACTCTAATTCCAAGCCCGATTCTTCTTCAGCAAGTTGGTGAGTGGAGCAGCTATCGCCTAATAGCTCTTAATGAACCTCCGGTAGTAGTTACTAAGCCAAGAAAAGATCGTAGCTCCGTCACCTTGGTGGGAGGTTCCCACTCCAATATAGCCTGGATCTTGGGTTGATCCATCCGAATCTTGCCTCTTCCAATGATGTGGCCGAGGAACATCACTTCCTCCTGTGCAAACGAGCACTTCTCCCACTTCACATAGAGCTCATTACTTTTGAGGGCCTAGAACACTTGCCTCAAATGCTCCACATGCTCGTCCATGGTTTGGCTGTACACCATAATATCATCCAAGAAGACCACCATAAAATGGTCCAAGAAAGGCTCCAACACCTTATTCATCAGAGTGCAGAATATGGCTGGTGCATTGGTGAGACCAAATGGCATAACTAGGAACTCGTACAATCCATACCTGGTCACGTACGCGGTCTTCGATTCATCTCCTTCCGCAATCCGCACTTGATAATACCCAGAGCGCAAGTCAAGCTTAGTGAAGTATCTTGCTTGACCCAACCTGTCGAATAAGTTCGCTATTAGAGAAATAGGGTACTTATTTTTCACCGTGATCTTATTTAGCGCTCGGTAGTCGATGCAAAGTCGCAACGAACCATCATGCTTCTTTTAGAAGAGCACTGGCGCACCATAGGGAGCCTTTGATGGACGAATATATTCAGCATCCAATAACTCCTTCAGCTGCTTCCGAAGTTCTTCCAGTTCTGGTGGCGCCATGCGATAAGGACCCATGGCTGGAGGTCGAGTCCCTGACTCGAGTTCAATTTTGTGGCCCACCTCTCTCCTAGGTGAAAGCTTGCTTGGTAGCTTGGCGGGCGTGATATCCTAGTACTCTTCCAAGATGCCTCATATCTCCTTGGGAACGTCCTCTCCTTTCTTTGAGCCTTCCTCCATCTTAATGGTAGCAAGAAAGGTCGGCTCATGATGTCAAACTCCCTTGGATATCTGCAATGCCAAGAGCATTTTGGATGATACATTCTCCCGCTTGATCTGAACTGTGCATGACTTCCCCTTAAGGATGCACATAGTGTTAGTGTAGGGAACCAACACAGCCTTCATCTTGTCCAGGAACTCTAAGCCAAGCACCACATCAAAGTCATTCATGGTCACGACTGTTAGGTTCTCCTGACATGCCACTCCCCTATGCTCACATTCACCTTGTGAGCTACACCATCGATAGAAGTGGGACTAGAGTTGACGGTCTTAATGGTGCCTCCTCCCTTAGAGATCTTAAGGCCCAGCTTGCTAGTTACATTACTTGAAACTAGAAGATGAGAAGCACCAGAATCTAAAAGGGCCTTGAAGGTCATACCGGAAATGGTTATCTCGACGAACATTAGCCCTCGAGATCTTTCATCCACCTTCGCCTTGATAGAATTAAGGAGACGAAGTGAATGGAGCCTAGTCTCCTCCGGCTGCTTCTCGTCTTCTCTTTGGACAAGAGCAGCGAAATTAGCCCTCTTGGGACAGTCCATGGCTTTATGAGGATCTCCGTAAAAGTAGCATGCTAATTTCTTTGGACGATCGCTTCCTCCGTTATTGTTATCGCGGAACTTTCCCTTCTCAAATGTCGGCTTAGGTGGGAATTTTTTAGATGGTTTCTTATTTTCTCCCCCACCTTTAGTAGGCTTCCTTCTCTTGTCTTTAAGTTTGGATGAGTCTCCTATCCTCTTGAACTTGATAAGAGACTTCGCCACTTGCATGGCTTGGGCAAGAGTTTGGACCCCTCGCCTTTATAGTTCCATCTTGACCCACCCAGTGAGGCCATCCATGAACGAGAATAGAGAGTCCTTCTCTCCCATATCGGGGATCTCCAGCAGTAATTCTGAAAATTCTTTTACATAATCACGAATTGAACCTTTGTGAGTGAGGCGTCAGAGTTTACCTCAGGCCTCGTCCTCGGCATTCTCCGGATAGAATTGCCACTTAAGATCCGCCTTGAACTCTTCCCATGTGTTGATGGAACATGTGCCCTTTTTTATATCTTCATATCGCCTACGCCACCACAACGCAGTGATATCTTCAAGATAAAGAGGCACAGCTTGAATCTCGGATGCATCATCTCGAAATCTGGCAGCATTGAAGTAGACTTCCATACTCCAAAGGAAGTTATCAATCTCCCGAGCATTCCGAGACCCCTTATAAGGCTTAGGCTTGGGCACATCTTTAGCCGTAAAGGATGTGACACCATACCTCGAGTTGCTAATGCAACATCATGTTGGTCGATCCTCTCCTTAAGCTCGCCCAACTCCTTCAAGAGTACCTCCACTTGGTTCCGCAAGACTGCGCTCTCCTCCCTTAAGAAAGTGTTCCCCTGTTGCAATATGTCGACGGCGGAATTTAATGCCGACTGCATCTCCTTCTGAAATTCATCTTCCATAGACTCCAGCTTCTCGATGCGTTCATCGTAAGCCTCCAACTTATCCGCCACGGTAAGCTCCATCTTAGTTAACCGTACCTCCAGCGTCACCATGACATCTCGGAATTTCTCCCTACGAGGCTTGAGAGTGTCCTATGGATTTACAGCTCCAACTACCTTGGAACGAAGATCGGGGCTCGACATTATTACTCCCGAATCTAAGCTCTGATACCAACTGTCACTGGCGGATTCTTTTGACTTTGAATCACTCAAACCCGCGCGGCACTTAACTCACTCTTTCTCCTTTGAGGCGAAGCTAAGTCAGTCTAACCCTCACACTCACTCAAGAGAGAGAGAGAGCACTTAGAGAAGAAGTGAAAGTTTGTATTGCTTATACTTTCCTTGTTGTTTACAAATAAGCACCCTTGGCCCCTATTTATAGGCAAGGGCTTGTACAAAGAATTCTCTAGAATTGGAGGCTTCTAGAATATCTAGAAGCTCCGATATATTCATCCCTAAATATCTTTTTCTAGAATCCTCTAGGGAATCTTCTATGGAATATCCCTCTAGGGAATCTTTTATGAAATATCCCTCTTTACATGGTATTCACAATATTGCCCTAGAACACTCTAGAACCCCTAAAGTATTCTAGAAACTCTACCACATGGATGAGCCCAAGGCGAGCCCAAAATGAGCCCAAATGCACTAAGACAGAGCGGTTCGTGACACCTGCACACAGAAAACACAGAATTAAGTTCAGACTCGATTAAATGACAATGACGTCAAAATTTAATTGAGTTCAGACTTGCACACAAAAAATACAGAATTTCAAAATTGATAATAGGTAGTGCAAGGTACTCAATGCTACCGCTATAGCAAGTGGCTATGTGGGTCGTAATCCACAAGGAGAGATTAGCGATTAAAGCGTGTTGCAAGTTCTCTTTTAAGTTACTTAAAATGATTAAAATCTCTTGTTCTTTAAAAAAAAAGGAAAATAAGTTATGTTAATTTGTAAAGAAAGTGGTAGATGAGAAGGTGGAGAAAATAGAAAATGATTTTATACAAAGAAATTAAAAAGAGTGAATAAAATAGTTGGGAGATGGTAATGATCTAAACTAAAAGATTAAAAGAAAGAAAGAAAATTAAAAGAACTTACCTATCTCTTCCGGTTGATAACTTACCTTAAATTATTGGCACGTTTACCTTGTTTTGGAGGCGATCAACGCATAATCCATAAGATCGAGCTCAGTCCCCATTCACATTATATCATCAAGACAAACAAGAATGAAATGATACAGAATCTTGAGGAGGAGATCATCATCATGAAATATCGGTGGCAAACGCACAACAAGGGTATACCGATGCTACTAGATCGCTTGAATACTCATCAAAAACCAACAGAGATAAAGAATAAAAGAGAAGAATAATATAAAAACAAAGAAAAACATAAACAAGTTACTTTTTTATTACTTGTAGAAACGATGGAATAAAGGATGAGGCTACATTGGTGTCTCTCTCAACATAAATCTCTCTCTTACTTACATGGATCTTAGTCTAACTCTGCTTACAAAGAAATAAAAGTTACATGAAAAGAAAAATAAAAATCTACACTAATCTAGAATGAAAACTAGCCTAAGAATACTTCTCTGCCTAATCGCTCCCTTTTTCCTCTGAACAATGTTGTATTTATACGTGAAATGGAGAGGTGAGGGTATAAGAAGATAGAGGATCAAAACGTTCCCCGTATCTTAACCAAATGGCCCCGCATTTCCGTGGCTTAGATGTGGGCAAATGGCCACATCCAGGGGGAGATTTGATATCAATTGATTTTGTCCCCTCTTGTCCGGCTGGATTTGCTATTTGGTCTCTGATTTTGATCTGATCTTCGGTGATTCTCAAGCTAACTGATTTGGATTCATATAAATCTGAATTAACCAATTTTATTTGATGTGATCTTCCCTGATATGCATTGATCTTCAGCTTAAATCATCTCTATCCTCCTGAATATTTATCTCCTCATTAATTAAGATTTAAATCAGAATTAAAGTTGGCTTTTGGGCTCATTTCTTTCCACCTTCAATATTAATGAGCCTGCACATTATTAAATAAAAATAAGACTAAATAACATGATTTATTAGATAATAAATATTGAAATGTGACAATATATATGCAATATCGGTGACCGATCACACCCCCTCACTTATCTTTTGCTCGCCTTGGGCAAAACATCAAAACTAATCTTAAGAAATTATTGGACCACTTTCGCAGGTCAATCGATTGCACTGAGCATGTGCAACAAGCTGTTAAACCTCTGAGTTACCCTTAGAGGACGAGTTTTATCTTGTGAGGGTTTTAAGTGGATTACACTCACAAAATCCATAAAAAAAAGAGAAACAAAATGTTAGTATTTTCGAAAAGCATTTGAAAAGGAGAGAAAATATTTGAAGTATTATTGTAAGAGTTCAAGTAATCTATAAGTTATAAGAAAACTGATTTTTTCATTTTTAAACTTAGCCTTTATTCAAAAACTTGTTATCAATCAAGGTAAAAAGTCAAACTGTATTTTTCACCCAGTTTATTAGTTTACCTAAGTCATATGCACCTTCGTGACTGTGAAATTTTAACTAAGGGTTCTTTAACTTTAACTCTTATGCCTTATTTTATTTATTTATTTTTTATATATTTTTGTGCTATTATTCCTTAGTTCTATTGGGCTTTCTAATCTGCCATGTAACGAGCCTTTAATCGGTGACTCTCAAACTGGACGGTCTTAGGGTACTGGGTGAGAAAACACCCCAAGGACTTAAGGACTCGAATAAAGGCTCATTATCCAAAATTTGATTAAAATGGCAACGTCGCCAAAATTTGAATTGACTTCAGACCCGGGTTCAAACTCGATTATACTACAAAATTTTGATTAAGTTAGAACCTGCACATAAAAATATAGAATTTCAGGAATAAGAATAAAAGTGCAAGTGCTCAATGCTACTGTAATTAGGGAGTGACTATGCGGGTTATGATCCACAAGAAGGGACAAGCGACGGAAGTTTTTTGTAAGTTCTCTTTAGTTCATAAAAAATGATTAAAGTTCTTCTTTCAGTTCTTTAAAAGAAAAGAAAAATAAGTTATGTTAAATTGTTAAGAAAGTGGTAAACTGAGAAGGTGGAGAAAAATAAAAAATAATCTTGTACAAAAAAAAGTAAAAAATAATGAATAGAGTTGAGAGATGGTGATGTTGGTGATCTAAACTAAAAATTAAAAGAAAGAAAGTTAAACCCTAAAAAATACTTACTTACCTCTTCGGCACCTGCTTACCTTTGACCTATAACTATTTTAAAATAGTTTTTGAAAAACTAGTTAAAGATCCTTCAAACATGAAATCAAATCATATATATCTCATGAAACTTGCTAGGTACACAAAAATTGTCACTCAAGATCGATAAAGCTAATATAAAGCTCATAAAAACAAATCATGAGTAAACGAAAAAAAATAATGTGAGTGCATAAGAATCATGTGATTAGCTTATTCATGAAAATAATCAATAAAGCTCAAAATACCAAAGCATATGAAAATTATAAAAATTTATTTTTCATTAAAAACAAACTTCAAAGTATATGTATATTCTATCAAAACTAACAATATACATACATATCCCAAACACAAATGAGTCCATAATGGAATTTGCATGAAGGCAAGTAACTCAAGAGTATACATATATATATTTATTAATTTTAGACAAGAATAACATATACATGAAGCAAAACATACACAAAGATAGGGAAAACAAGTATATATACAAGTTTTGATGAAAACTACATCTAAACAAGTATTCATCACATGAAATACAAAACATGATTATTTTAACATTAAACTAAAACATGCTAAAATTATTTATATAAAAGAATGTAAACTAAATGGGAGTTTAGAGATAGTTATCAAACCATATGAACTATTCTCTAAGTCTCCAAAACATGATGGTCCTCCCACCAAACTTCCTTGATAGTGATGCATCAATAGGGTATGTCCATCTAGCTCTTCATGCATCCACCACCAAGGCACCAACCCTCTCACGTCATGGAGAGCCCACACCTACATCAAACACAAGAGGTGAAAATTTTGGTGCCCATTTTCTTTTGAGTCCACGGGGGTTAGCATCATAAGGAACCCAAACATTATTATTTACAAAATTTGTAGAATTTAATCTATCAAAATAGAATCTTGCAAGATGGCCTTTGCGACCGCAATGGGCACATTTGTACACTCTAGCATGCATATGAGAATGAGTGTGATCATGATGTGCATAGTATGCATATGTATGTCGTGAGTTATGTGCATGAACATGTGGAGTTTATTTCTTTTGAAACAAGGTTTCCAATCTAAAATGGTTAAATGTACAATTGCTCAAAATTGATCTCAAACAATTAATTCTATTTTTCAAGACTTAAATCTCATTTTTATCAATAGTAGCATGAAGAGCATGGCAAGAATGAGATCAATAATTTTTTTCTTTTTAGAAATATTTTCCTTTTCTTTTGAAACAAAATTTCTTTTTAAAGAGTTATTTTCTTCCAAAATGATCTCTTTTTCTTTTTCCACCAAAATAATTTTATTTTTCAAAGAATTATTTCTTTCACAAATATCATTTAATTTTGAAAACAAGAAAATATTCTCCTTTTTCAAAAATTCATTTTCTTTAGAAATGCATTCAAATTTATTTTGAAAAGAATCTTTTTCTTTTAAAATGGAATCATTTTTACTCTTCAATCTTTTATTTTCCTTTTAAGAAAATCATATTTTTCAAGAAGTTGTTGATAAAATAAAGCAAGCTCATCATATGACATGTCAACATCCTCATCAAGCTAGGATTCAGAATTTACCTCAAGGGGGTCATTCCCTTGGACCATGTAGCATATGTTGGAAGTATCACTTCCATCATCCCAGTCACTCTCGACATAGTATTGCTTTTGTTCACCAAAGGAGACTAGAGTGTTCCAGCTGAATCAAAATTAGCAACCCTACATAACTAATCATCATTTACGGTAGATCTTAAAGCCTGAAGGGCTTTTGCATTAGCCTCAAGGTTTTTGCCATTTAAACAATATAAATCTTTAATAGTGGCAAAATAAACATGAATACCAGGACTTTGAGGAACATTGACATCTTAACCTTCCAAATTTGGATGTTAAGAATATCAAACATGGAAGGTGTCATGAAATTCATGTGTGTGTAAGTAAATATTGTGATTATCTAAAATGAGGATCTTTAACTCAAGATTGTTAGACCCAAATCAAGAGCACCAAGCTCTGAAACCACTTGTAGGTCACCTAGAGGGGGAGAATAGGTGACAAGCTAATCTAATGATGAATAATGCAGAATTAAAAAAAACTATTTAATCAAACTAAAACTATTAAGCTAAACACACAAAATATAATACAAGAGTGTAGCCGGATTCCCGGTGAAGGGCTTTGAACTATCTCCTCAAGATTCCTCTAGATAAGAGTTGAGGTGTCGCTTTGGCTCTCTTGGTTGAATATAAGTGTGAGCAAACAATCCCAAGCATATATCAATAAGGCACAAGATATATCAAGCATATAAAGATATAATCAATGTAAGCATGCAAGATATAAATGCAAGTGAGAGATAGAGAGCAATCGCAAATACGGGAGATTTGTTTCGAGGTTCGAGCACCCTTGCTCTACGTCCCCGCCTTCAACACTATAAAGGATTTTTACTAAAAAACGATCCCACCGGATCACTCGGTGCCGCAACACCTATAACGAGTTCCCACTAGAACTCCTTGGACTCAATAGTCCCTTTTTTGTTCCTCCAAGAACAACACACGCAAGCACACTAGCTTGTCGAGGTCGCACTTCTACACCGAGCTCCCACAAGAACTCGAAACAAGACGAACCCACAAGTTCGCCTCCTCAAATACAAGAATGAACTCTTTGGTGATCTCAACACTTTGATCACCTAAAAACACTCTCACAACAAATCTCCTATAAGATTGATATAGCAATAGAAAGCTCAAGTATGTGTGAGAAAACTAGGATTGATTTGGTGGTGAAAAACTCAAGAAATCACTTTTGAAAATCACTCTTGATAAACTCTCCTTTTGATATGGAAGTATTTGCTCTAAAATAAGTGGAGAAAACCTCTACAAGAGATGGAAAAAATAGCTTGAAAACTCTTCAAAAATCTTGTATAAAAAAGTACAAGGGAACCCTAATTTATAGACTCCCAAAATATGGCCGTTGGAGGCCAAATCAGCAGCTGACGCTGCTGTCGGTCGACCGCCTGGTTGACCGGACAACGGTCAGATTTCTGACCATTGTGCCACCGGTCAACCGCCCAGTCGACCGGGGCCAGATCCAGAGAGCAGAGCTCTCTGGACGGTCGACCGGCCCACTAGCCAATTGGCCATGCATGTTTTGTGCACGCCCAGTCAACTGACTTCTGTCTCGGTCGACCGGCCGGTCGACCGGCAGAAGGCCTGGTCAGACATTTTCAGGGATTAAAACTTAGCTTTATATTTACTTATAAAATCTCATAAAATCACTAAAAATCTACAAAAATGAGTTCTTTGAAATACTTTGAAGTACAAATATGTGTGATTAAAAATCAACAAATATTACAAACCTTTTGAACTATTTTTGTAATATAGAAATTTTGGCTTAAATAAAAATCTGTATTTTTCAAAAATAATCTCCAAATTGAAAAACGATTTTTTTCAAAACTTCTCCAAATACAAAAATAAGATATTTTAAATACTTTTGAAGCTTAGTATGTATGGATATGATCCACTACACATACAATATGAAATATCTATGTTTTTGACATTAAGTTCTAAAATAAGTTTTGATAAATCTAAAACTCAAATACATGATATATATATATATATATATATATATATATATATATATATATATATATATATATATATATATATATATATGTTGAAGCTCAATATCACAACAGTATTTTTAAAACAAAAACTTTTTTATGAAAACACATATAAATATTTTTTTGTGTGTGTGTATGAACTTGAGCAATCTGCCAACTAATTTATCCTTTATATTTATTTAAAGACAAATCTTAACACTTACAAACATGACACAAGTCTTCTTGAAAATCTTCTCTTAAAAATCTTCTTCTCCTTCTTGACTTGGTCCAAACCTTGATCTAATGAGCTAGACTCCTCTTGAGTACTTGATGGATCTTGATGCGCGAGCTCTTGAATCAACACGTGCTAGCTTCAAAACTTGACTTCGAATCCTTTGTTGAAGCTAAACACCTACTAAGATCTTGATCAAATATCTGAGACTAAATTAAACACAAGATCATTAGTATTATAACTACATGAGTTAATCATCATCAAAACTAGAGCGATGGGCCTTTGAGCCAACACCTAAGGCCAACGTCTATTAGATTTTAAGTTAGGCTTAGGCTGTGCATGCTTGGAGATGGTTTGTGGGCTAAGAAAGGATAATGGCTTCCCCACCTTATCTTGTTTTGGGTTTTTCCCTTAAGATTGATTGTGCAACATGTACAAGATATAGAAAAGTAACATTCAACAAGTAAATAATCACCCAAGAATGTTTCCTAAACTATAT
Source organism: Agave tequilana (assembly GCA_038442645.1). Classification (NCBI taxonomy): domain Eukaryota; kingdom Viridiplantae; phylum Streptophyta; class Magnoliopsida; order Asparagales; family Asparagaceae; genus Agave; species Agave tequilana. The sequence goes on from JAVJIF010013273.1 coordinate 37,922, forward strand.
GCTATGCATACATATCTTGTCTCTAGCTTTCTTCAATAGTAATTGTAAAAGAAACGTAATTAGACAAATGCCTAAAATGCAAGTCTAAACATTTTAAACAATTATCAATCAATCAGATTATTGTTGGATTAAAAACATGGTATGTAAATATCAAATTTAGTAGAAATAACACACAAAAAACTATACTTTTGTAAAGCAATATATCCTGCAAAAAAAAGTTTTTAGTAGTCCAAAAAATTTTCAATCTTTTTCGCTACGACTTCGCGAAATTTTATTTCCTACTTTCAAAAGTAGAGGCATAGAATAGTAAGTCTTCTCCTGCAAAACTAGAGCGCTAAATCTAACTTCTTGACGGCCCTGAAATAAGACACAAACTTGTAAGAAAACAATTACATTGTTTCCTCCCAGACAACGGCGCCAAAAATTGATTGCCAGTAAATGCAGAATTACCTTCTAGCTTTGGGCTAACGGGCCGTGTACACGAGGAGGAATGCAGTGAAAGCTTTTCGATGAATTGTTTAAAGAACAAAGAAAGGTGTCAGTGTTTGTTTTTTATGTTGAAAAAAAAGAACAGAGAATAAGGAAGTGATTAAAAGAAAATTTGAAAACTTAGAGAAGACTTTGGAAAAGATGATCTTTAAAAGGTGTTGAAGATTGATTGGTTGTTTTTTTTCATATATGAAAAAAATCTGAGCTCACTATCTTACTACTCAACGATATATTCTTCTCTTGAAATTCTCAGTGCCTCAACTTGATCATAGGTAAAAACTTAAACTTGAGTTTCAAAAGTCTTAAGCAAAGTAAATAAGATTTTTTAGAAAAGTTAACTCTTTTTCATAAGAATTCATCTTGAACTAAATGTTAGATTATCAAGTTATCTTTCTAATATGAAATAAAAACAAGTTCAAATGATATTTTAAAAAATAGAAGTTTAGAAATTCAAATCATCCTCATGTGCCTTCAAGAACACTTTCAAAGAAGCAAGACTTAGTTTAATGCATACATATGATTCCGTTGGGTTCTTTACATCAAAATCATTTAAAACAAGAGAAGAATTGAAGAGAGATGATAGCGAGCCCAGAAAAACAAATTTAGGTACTCATAATAAGGTTAAGAAAGACATGTAAATGAAATGAAATATACCCGTGAATTTGAAGAGAAGAGAAATCTTGATCCTTTATTGATATCACTTCAACTTCAGGTTACAATCACTCTTTTCCTCTCTCTCACTTGTATTTGGACAGAACTACAAATTAAAAAATAGAGATACAACTTCTTAATACTATCTAACAAAGAATCTAAACCCTAAAAATAAAGAGAAAAACTTAAACTAATTCCCGGTCCTTTCTTCTCTATAGAATACAGTATTTACAGGAAAAAACCAAACGGGGAGAGCATATGAAGATAGAGGGAGCAAACGCTCCCCAACAGAACCAACAAGCCGCAGAAATGCGGCTTTGGCCGTGTTTCTGCGGCCTGGGTGTGGCCAGGTGGCCGCACCCAGGCGGTGGTGCTCCCTGATTTCGTGATATTATTTTATCTCTTGCTGGATTTTCCATTTTAGCTCCTGAATTTGATGAAACCTCCTTTGATTTTCGGTTTTAACCAATTAATTTGGGAAGATTTGTTTTAACTGATTTTCAACTGATTTTATCTTCTCTGATTTGTCATGATCTGCTCTGATTTTCTAATTTTGAATTAATTCTGAATTAAATCAGAATTTTGATGGGCTTTCGGGCTCGTTTCTCTTCCCTTTCCTTTAGCAATGGGCCTGCATTTTATAAAGAAGAATATAAGACTAAATACATGATTTATTAGGCAATAATTATGAAAATATGACATTATATATGCAATATATGTAACCAATCAACAGGCTTTTTGCTAATGCCCGCAAACCACTCTGAATGCCGGCAACCATTGCTTGAAGGAGAGTTATTGACTTTCCATGCGCTAACAGGACTGCTGGGTACACCACATCGTGACAATCACTTCATGCGGCAGTGTCAACACAACACAACACTTTAGCTACAACATGAGAAGCCTACCAATAGCGCCCGGTAGCGCCCGGTCAGATGTCAGATATCAGGATCCTAGCCTGATAGTGAAAACTTTCAAAGACCGTATCAGGCTTGAAAGTATCCTCGTTGGACTCTATCGTATACGAGCTTGTGGAGACATTGATCCTCTCAATAATCTCTTTATCATTGCTAGGAGCCAAACGGGTCACTGGGTTAGACTTTTCATTTATGTTATTGAAAAGGTAGCTCACCCAGGATATCTGCTTAACGCCCCTGTTCCTCCAGACGGTTATTTGCCCACAGATGTGGAAGTGGCATAACACTTTTCAGTAAGTCTCATACACCTAAGGGTCCTCTTTCTTCAATAAGTGAAGCTCCTCGGCAGTCGGGACATACTCTTCACACAGAGCATCTCTAATCACTAGCCCCGAACCTCGTACAATTCATGAAGAGCGAGCCCCATCTCTCCAACTGGGGTGAAGAACGTGCCCATTAGAGGATTGTAATGCTCCAAGACACCATAAAAGTGATGGGAGCTATGCGGGAGGCCATACTGAATGGCCATAACAGCCTGTTACAATCTCGCCTGCTTCAACAAGTCCTCGAGCTCTGTGAGAATAAAGCCCACCATCTTGTCCCACCATGACTTGTCCGAAGAGTGGACCCACCCGAGCAGACGAAAATCGATGGGAAAGTCACCCCTCAACTTTAGCAATTGATTGATGAAGGTGGCAGCTAATTGAGGGGTCTCCCCTATCGGGTACTCAGCCCTGACCAGTTCAGGATGTAGCCCAAATACATCTCTCCCGTGACCGACATCGTAAGCTTCATTCGCACCCCATTTGCCGAGAGATACGCCAGAGATAGACTTAGAAAGGTCCCACTCCATTGCGCGGCGTACCGACATGTGCTGCAGATACGCCAAGGGGTACATCCTCTCCATGTTGGGAAGGAAAAAATCTCCTGTCCCCGATTTGGCGAAGCCATTTGTAGTCTCCGTCATACAGGACCCTATCGTATTCAGCAATGGCATCACCAAAAAGAAGTCGGGTTTCTTTAATGCGATGCGGGTGTCAAACTCAAACCGCCCATTGGTCATTATCTCCCGGAAGGTCAGCATACTAGGGTTGCTGAGCATGTCTCGACGCTCCCTTGATTTAGAGCGAACACTGGAACAACCTCTTGGAACACAAACGTAAGGTTAGGATCAGCTCCACCTACATGCCCAAAGTGACACTTTTTGGACAGAGATTCGAGGAGTATCACACTGCAAAAAGGACAACACAAGATTTAGCAACCTAAAAATTGTCTAAGTGTTGAAGCTCAGACGTAAAGTTCACATCAGAACTGCGTCTAATGACTGAGATGCGGAGCTCAGCGAAACCCGAGTCTAAACTCAAAAGACACGAGGCTCATATAAAGTCCGCGTCTGAACTGAGTCAGACGCGAGACTCAGTGAAACCAGCGTCAAACCTCAGAGACGCGAGGTTCACATGAAGTCTGCGTCTGAACTCCCCCACTTAGAAGAATTCTCTAAGTGTTGGGATCAAACGTGAGGTTCAACAAAGCCCGCGTTCAACAAACAGACACAAACTCAAGCTGATGAAGCAAAAATGCGGAGGTCATCTAACCCGCGTTTTGACTACCAGTGCAAGAGTCGCATCTGAAATCAAATACGAGCGTGAGCCTTGCGTTGGTGGTTCAATTCAGAAGAGACATAAGAGTTAAGATAACTCTTCAAGTTCCTTAATGTGGAAACCAATTCGAACGGTTTTATTACCTGAAATGGGGCCCTCCTGCGTAGAGGAACCGCCCATTTGAGCCTCTGAAGCGACAACGCTCGAGGATGAAGCCACAGGTTTGGTCTTTGGGGCCATTTCGACCATGAATTCTATGTAGAAGACTAGAGAAAGAAAAAGAAGCATGGATCTTTTCTTAAGTCTTGAAAACTCTTGATGCAGAGTTCAAACAGAGAAGAAAAGAGTCTAATGGTGACTCTTGAAAGACTGCTGTCTTTTTATAAACACAGTAATCCGCCGAGGTACGCGGCCCGTATCTCGAGACCAATCATCACTAGACGTGGGGCAAAGCGCTTTGAACGCGAACCTCGCGTGTTAGGAGAACGACGTCTCTTTAAGCTCCGCCAAACACGTGGCAACGCACCCAAAACGCGAGTCTCATGTTTAACAGAGTCGCATCTCTCCAGCAAAAAGAGGTCCGCGTCTCCACCTTGAAGTCTGTGTTACCTCAATAAAGTGAGAGCTGCGTCTCCACTTCAAAGATCGTGTCTCTTCAGTATTCTATGCCTCGCGTCTTGGCAAAACAAGAGAGTTGCGCCTCTAGTTCCAGTAAGAGCTGTGTCTCTACTGTGAAGCAAGCCCGCGTTTGGTAACGCTTAAAGCCACGTCTCTATATCTAGTGAAATGTGCGTCTTCACTCTGAAAGAAACTCGCACCTTGGCAAAACAGTAGAGCCGCGTTTCTTCAATGATGAAAAGTTCGCGTCTCCACCTTGAAGTCTGCGTCACTTCAACAAAATGAGAGCTGCGTCTTCACTTCGATGTTCGTGTCTCTCCAATAAGTGAGAGTGGCGTTTCTACTTCAGATGAGGTCTGCGTCTCAAATGCAACATGACCTTTGCGCCTACAAGACCTGTATTCAGTCTTTTGCTTCTGTAATTAGTTTAATAATACACTGGTGAAAGCAGATGACTATTCCCCTAGTTCAAAAGTACACCAATAACCAACTCAGAGCACAGGAGGTCTGGACAGTGTATCCAGACACTCACGACGATCATCTCTGGTGGCTTCAAAGAGTTTAATAGTATACTCATGAAGATCAAGATCCAGAGAAGATCGAGCTCAAGGTTTCTCAGAAGATTACCTGTCCAATCTTGAGAGCTTGCTGCTAGAAGAAAAATCCAATGTATTTCAAAACCCGTCCCAGTCAACCGCGGAGTTTTGAAAACTTTGGAGGGGGTTCTGTAGACTGTTTGAAAATCACAGAAGATAAGTCATCAGATAGCAGATTTTATACTTCAGATGCGAGGCTAATTAAAGTCATTCACTGCAATGCTAAGACGCAGAGCTCGAAGCCTGCATCTCAACACCACTGCAATGCCAAAACGCAGGGCTTGAAACCCGCGTCCCAGCATCACAGCGGTGTCAAAACGCGAGGCTCGAAGCACGCGTCTCAACATCACCGCAGTGTCAAAATGCGAGGCTCAAAACATGCGTCACTGCAATGCCAAGATGCAAGGTTCGAAGCCCGCGTCTAGCAAAGCTCGAATCCGCGTCTAGCAAAAGCTCAAAGCCCGCATCCAACAGCATTTCAGCGGCTAAACACAGAGCTTAAGCACGCGTTTTAACTGCAAGTAAGTTCCACGTCTCAGTTGTAATTGCTCTCATTACCGGGTCAATTACTGACCACGTAATAAGGAGAGTTAACCCCCATTATGGAGGATTTTTAGGGGACAATTTTACCCCTAAAACCCTATAAATAGCTCAGTTGGCTATTGAAGGGGGGAGGATTTTTTTTGGTCGGGGAATTTGGGTGAGAGAATTTTGGTCAGTCGAATTAGATCGAATTGGGTCGAATTTTCAGCTGAAGAATACTGAAAAAGAGTTAAACTCTTCTACCAACTTGCTAAGTCCAAGTTTTTGCTCAAGTCTCTTTGAGATTCCATTGGGTAGGAGCTGTGCTACTCCATTCGTGATCCGAAGAGAAGATTCCCAGAGGAGCTTAACGTTCACCTGGTCAACGGAAAACAAGATTCACTTTCCACCACTACACAAAGAACCCAGCTTCAAACAAAGAGGAGATCCAATCATTCTCCCCTCTTTTGTAATCGGATTATTGATCTCTTATAATTTTCTTTACAATCAAACAAAGAATTTACATGCTTTTCAATTTTTTTGACAAACACCCACAGGATCGGGGCGTTACACTATGGACAAGATTCGACACATCATTAAAGTATACTAGCACAGCGCATCCCAAAACGGATGGGCAAACAGAAGTTGTCAATCGTACATTGGGCAACTTGTTGAGGAGCATATATGGAGACAAGGCAAAAACATGGGATCAAGCATTACCTCAAGCAGAGTTCGCTTACAATAGCACATTTCACAGTTCAATGAGTATGTCACCTTTTGCTATGGTATATAGGAAGGTACCTCAACATCTCCTAAACTTATCCCAGCTACCTAGTGGAGAAAGATTTAGTAGTGCAGCTAGCGCTATGGTTGAACAAATTCTTGATATTCAAGAGTTAGTTCGAGCAAGGTTAGAGCACTCCAATGCAAAATACAAAGCAGCTAAAAAAAAAAGGCGACAAAAAGTTTTCGAAAAAGAGGACATAGTAATGGTGTACTTGAAAGGGGAGTGAATTCATGTTGGATCCTATAACAAGTTGAAGGCAAGAAATTAACAGAGAGTTTGGATTTCTCAGTCGGTCGACCAAGAGCGGTCGACCGACATGTCAATTTTGACCCAGCGGTCAACCGTCAGGTCGACCATTCTGCGTGTATCGGCTATTTCTGAACCTAACTACGATTTTATTTCCGGGCCCAATTTGGATTCCAAATTGATTCTCTCTTTCTTTATTTTGAAATGTAAATTATATAGAACTCATAGATAGATTAGAACTTTTTGTAAGCCTATAAAAGTCCTTGTATTTTTTATTTTGTATTATTCAACCACTGACATAGAAATTCAGTTTCCTCTTTAAATTGCTCGTAAATTCGAGTTGTTATCTTTTACTCATGGATTCGAGTGTTGTGCACATAGATTCGGGTACATCTTCTACCTAAAAGTTCTTTCAGAGTTTGTTAGCGCCAGAACGAGATCAAGTCTCAGTCTGCGTCAGTAAGTTACTTGCCCAAGGGCAAATATCACTGACATGAAGTCCTGTAGTAATAAGCATTAATAGAGGCTTGTTCTGTTCCATGTGCAGGTGGTAATTCCTTTGACTCTCGTCAGCATGCCACCCTCACACATGCGTAAGTGCGCGCGCACACACATTCCACCCTCCCAAGCCACAACCAGTCCACGCCCTGGAAAAAAAGAAGAAAAGATAACAAAATCTCTTCATTCTACATGACAACCCCTATCTTGATCCTACATTATCCTAATTACGAGGAACTCAAGAGGAGAGTTAGTAAACATGTGACTTGTGATAAGAAAGTCGCAAAAATCTAATTCGCATAAATCTGGATGTAGACAGACCGGACTCCAACCACGATAAATTCGAACATATATTCCACATGATTCACCAAAAAAAAAAAAAAAAATCATTGAACATACGGAACAGATCCATGCAAGCACGATCAACAGCAATAATATCAGAAAATACTTCGTTGCTATATATCAAGGATGAGAGAATATATAGTCAAAAATAACTTGGTATCCTTCTTCTCAAGATCTTATACCCCCAACAATCGGTCGCCTTTGAAAAAATAATAAACAGGCAACATAAAAGGGAAAAAATAAAAATAATAATTTCTTAAGCTTTCTTTTTTATGGATATCGTCCAGAGAAGATCAGAATCGGAATGAACTGTGATCTTGTCCTCACAAACGATGTTCGAAGTACTAATTAAACCACCAAGGCTCATACTCGTGTCAGCTGAAAAAGAGAAATTGCCACCGTGTTAGTTATAAAGAATAAGTAAAGGTTCTGCATCCAAAAGGGCAGTCAATCACAGAATGTTGCAACAGACTGTATTTCCAACTAAGAGTTTAGCAAGAAATTCATATGGATGATGTGACTAACTGAAGGACTTTAGGAAGAGATTCTTTATCAGCTTTCATGCTAATTTTTTATTTAGCATCACAGATTGCTCATTCATACCATTCTTTCGTGCCAGTTTATGAAGAACTAAAATGACCCAAAGCATCCAAAGCTATTACATGAGGTGTTTATTTGATGGTCCTACAGTAGACTCTAAATTCACATTCCATATCATCTCAACTCCATTGTGATTACATGAGAACAAGTAAAATTAACTAAAGGAGCAAAGTCAAGTTACATATACTTACTCAGATTCCACTGCAGTCCAGTTGAAGTGGTACTCAGTGATGGTGGGCCAAGAGTAATAAGTCCACAGTGCGGGCCTTCAACTGAAGGCTGGATATATATCTCGTGATGATGGGTTTTTGGTAGAAGATGGATCAAGCAGTCGTCAGATAGAAGAATAATTCTGATATTTGAGAATCGATATAGAACATTGATGTTTCCAATCTCATGATCGAATCTTCCTCCAAGCGCTCCAGCAACAAGAATGCACAGCTATAATTCAAACGTGTAAAAAGATTGATTGCTGTATCAAGGTCAAATAATGGAAATCTTAAGTAGAAAGAGTGATCTGCGTATGCGAGAGCCAGCGAATTTTTTTTTCATTCGTGCATGCGTGCATGTATGGATCAGACATGTAAAATGATTGATCATGAGTTCATGACCACCCTATAATGGACCATATGAATTTGAGAATCCACAAAGATTTATATAAACACAGTAACAAATTTTCAGAATTGTCTTATCTAGAAGGGGTATCAAGTGTTGCAGAATATACATTATTTGTATGAGGACAAAATCACTGGTTCTGGCCATGGAATCAACATCCCAAGCACTGGATCACATGATGTGCAATAGAAATCTCAAAAGTCATGAAACGAAAATAAAGTGATTTTAGTAGTCAATTACCATTTACCTATTCAGCTTACTTTTGGTAAAAAGTGTTCTTTGTCTTGTTTTTTTTTTTTTTAATTAACAATCCAGTTCATAAGCATTTGATTTTTTAAATTGTACATTATCAGATAGAGTGGAAAATGATTAACATTTTAGGTTAAAAATTGATAACATTGTGTGGTTGGTAGTGACCAGATTTTGTGTACAACTGATCTTAATATATCCTTAAATTCATTCAAAATATATGACTTACATTAGGTTTCTCTACATCCGGTGTGCAGTCACAAATATAAGCTACACATTTGTGTAGATCTGTTGTGTCCTGATCATCTGATGCATCCACTATTTTGACTCCCTGCCACAATCAAAAAGCAAATATAAAATGTTTAGCTCTTAAAGTGCTCCTAATGAAACAAATCTAATTAATTTCCACAAACTTAGAATGTTGATGCATAAAAGAAATGCCTGCGGAACAATATGTATTAGACTAAAGGTTAATGGGCCAGATGATAATGCCTCCAGACCTTCTAATTCAATCAGAAACAATAGAATTGAGTTACAAAGACCAGACTATTATGAGAATCAAAAGCTAAGAAAAAAAAGGTGCATACTGCTTACAGGACATCATTGAACATATTAATGGCAAAAAGTCTGTTGTAATTTCATATCTCATATGGGCCGCAGCAAAGGATCTGCAAACTGTTAATATCTGGTAATCCTACAGAAGTATTTATTCGTTCTGCTGAGTATCTTGAGCTATCTGGACATGTTCAAACACATAGGTCCTTGGAGCTTTTTTATTACCATTCATGATGCTGTCACTGTCTACAACAATCATACAATTGGATCAGTTCAACAGTACTTCAAGCATATTTATGCTTATCCCCTCCAGTCAAGGGACGCAACTCACTCAGCTGCCCTAGAAGTAACCTCCAAAACCTAAATCAAGATATTATAACCAGACAATACTCCTCTAAATCATTTGTTAATTACCGGAGTCATGACAGTTTAAGGTCCATTATTTAGTTTGTCCCCCTAAGCTTGCTTGCTTAAATTTTAGTTTTCTACCATTTATGTTACCGAGGAATCCAGTAAGTCTAGCATGGTACTAAACTAGCTGCATGGATTCAGACAAAATAGAGAGAGGGTGACTTGTCCACTAGCAAAATTTTCACTGATCTAGGTGAAATTTGAAACACAAGATAACTCAAGCAGGCATCTTCTTTTACATTATAGATCCTTTGAAGCCTTAAATGTGTCCCATTTGCCTCTTTGTCTAAATAAGTTGGACCGGCAATTCCCTCTAGCAAATCTATCTTCTTCTCCCTTCTTCTGGACTCTTTAGTCTAGGAGAGGATTGCTTCTTGATTGCATAAGTTTAGCTTAAAGCACACGACCAATAAGCAATAAGCATGTATGTACATATGCACTCTCTATTTATTTCTTTATCTGTATATTCTATTGTTGTCTCCCTGAGTCCTTCATTTTAAAGAAATTTCCATGTCACGTGCCCCTGACCATGTAGTGTCATGTCCCTGTCTGTGCTTCTTAGAGCTACAGAATGAGTGAAACCAAAAATAATATACCACAATATACCTATACATCTGGTATCAACAAAGATGGGAAATATAGTAAACATATCCTTGAGTCAGTGCACAACTATTTGAGGACTATAATAGGACAGAAAAAACCCACCGAATTGATATAGTACTCCTTTACATCTGATCTTATTGAATCCATATCTCCTTTGATCATATCTGGCTTGAACCTGTTTATCATTGCAAGATAAAGTTTAGGCCTTGGTAAAACCTCACATAATAATTGAAACTAATCTAGACAAAATATGAACATCTAGTGTAGGACAAGGAAATTTTCCATAATTGTAAGAAGCACAAAGATCTCTCTATATCAATCATTTGACATGGTTACAGTTTGTCTATTACCGTCCTACAAGGGTAGAAAGTTTTTATCATTGGTTCACCCCAATATCACCATATGATGCGGCTATGCAAGTTTCAACTAGATCTAAATATATAACATTTATAAGGTAAGAAAGGCTTTACAATTGCTTCACCTGACACCTCAATACCACTGTATGGTGCAAGTAAGAACAGAGTCTTAATATATAATATGTGTCAGGGTAAAATGGCTTTACCATTGATTCATCTCAACCTATTTGCATAACGCAGGTAAAAGAATGTATCAGATATAGCATGTGCATGTTATAGTTCTGAAATCAAGTAACTTGATTTCCTTTAAATACTGTGATTGAAATCTCAGATATCAACTTGATTTTTCTTCTTACTTCTAGTTTACCTTCAAAAGGAAAATTGATATGCCTGTTTGGTTGCTAAAAGGATCATTGTAATCTAAGATTGATTTGATAAAAGCCGACAACATAAAAGTGAGAAGCAGTGTGCAACATTTAGGAAAAAGAAGCTTATAGCAAGAGCAAAACAGTAATAGAAGATACTATCTGCAAAGGATTGTAGCTCTCACTGTGTTATCCCTTCCACACCAGCGATGTTAATGGACGGGCATCTTAATCTATTCAGAAATGGAAATGCTAGAGTCTAGACCAATGTCCACCCCTCACACCCTAGACCCTCCCTACCATGCTACCATCTTCATCCTTTTTTAAGCAATCTGTTGACAACTACTCATCCTGTTTTTATCCTCTCCCACAATCTGACAAATGTTCTTAAATAATTATCATAAGGCCCATGACAGTCGGTTGCTGCTTGTACAGGACCCAGCCTCTATGGTCAAATAGAAATAAAAGATGTTCCTATTATCAAAATTCATTACATTGTGAGTTAAGGCCAAAACAATCTAATCCTGTAATGGTTTCAGGTGTTGCTCAAAAAATGGGCAATGACAATCTGCTCCAGTTATGACCTTAACTATGTCATGCAAATTGATCGATAAAATAACATCCAAAAGTACCAAAAATAGTTAGGGATGCTTGAAGAACCTAGCAATGTAAAGGTCATTCCAACGTAAGAATGCATTTTTTAGATACCATACAATCTTCTATTATAAGATAGAGACATAATAAATCAACTGTTGTGATTCAGGGGTCGCCCCCATGATCGGATCGACTGGAGCGGCGCAGCGGAAACAAATCACAGGATCTACTAAAGTAACGTGAAGAGAAGAAGAAGATATTCCAAAGTAGATAGAAACCAACAAACAATATAACGTGGTTCCACCGATCAAACAGATCGTGTGTATGTCCACGGGTGAAGAGGGAGAAACTTTATTAAAACTTTGGGGGAGTACAATGAGAATTACTTATACCTCACGCTGAGAAGATTACAAGCCCTCATCGGTTGCCAAGAACAGCGAACCTTTGTGGCTAAACTTCTCTCACGAATATCTCATCTAAATGAATTACACCCTTAAGAATTATAAATTCATTGAATTCTCTTGGAATACATTGAAGACCACCCTAAAGGGTTATTTATAGACCATAGAACTCTCCTAGTTCTAAACAAATTTGAATCTAACTCGGACTCAAAACAGATTCAGAAAAGAAAACTGCCAGATCCGACATTAATCAACCTTCACGACGTATTCACGTCATAATCCTAACAATCTCCCCTTGACTTGAATAGGTCCAAGTCCGAGAATAGCCATCATGCTCCATGTGCTCGCATCCACGCACAACTGAACAAACTTGACTTCATCCCATCTCACTCCCTCTCCATAACCTCTCATCATAGGGTTCACAACTTAATTAGGTCGAATAAGTTCAGGCCCAACCTGAACTTTATCATCCAATAATCTCCTTAATTCACACAGGATTTATGAGACTTTGCTCCACAATAAGAGTAACGATCTAGACTACCTTGTTGCGCGTCTAGTCCTAATTTCTTCGGGGTACAACTGAACATCCGAGCTCGAAACCATCATAGTCTCTGATTGTTCTACTACCGCCGCTTCTGAAGTCGAGGATAACTGCAATCATCAACTGTAACTTCCGAATTTTATAACATATGCATATTGCCGACACGTTCAGCCTGAAACATCACATAGGCCTTTTTGAGAACTTTCATAAGATCACCTTTTGAAGTGAAACAGAAGCCTTCCCCTTGTAGGGCTCTAAGAGAGATGAGATTGTACCTTGATTCGGGAACATGACAAACGCCTTGAAGAGTAGTGATGCATCTATTATGAGATGGATTGTTCCTTCGCCAATCACCTTGCTTGTAGCAGAATTCTCCATGAAGAATTTTCTCTCTTGAACCGAGTTGTATGAAGAGACCATCTTCCTATTAGAACTGATATACTGTGAACATCCAAAATCTATGACCCATCTATCTTTGTTACCAACTGATCTGTCTGTAACAAATAAAACGTCGCACTGTTCTTCATCTCCTCTAGCATCTGGTTGTTTCTTCTTTCGAAACCAACACTCAGATATAATGTGCCCCTTCTTGTGACAATAGTTGCACATCAAATTTTTATGTTTTGAATTACTAGTGAAACTTTCATTATTACTCCTCCCTTGAATAATGAACTTGCCCGGAATCATCGTGATGAGACTCACATGTCAACTGGGTGTCAATTTTGTTCTTGTTGAACAGATGCCCATTGACCTTGATTGTTGACTTGCCTCCATAGATGATAGCTTCCCTAAAACTCTTATATGAAGAAGGTAAAGAACGCAGTAATAGAAATGTTTGATCCTCATCTTCTTCTTAATCTCTATCTTATCTAAATCATTGATAATAAAGAAAATTCTGTAATGTGAGACTTGATAGGTGTACCTTCATGCATGCGGAGAAGAAAGAGACGCTGCTTCAGAATTAGCCGATTCGTCAACGACTTTTCAGATAGTGGTCCTCAAGTCGCTCCCACAGCGAGGACGCTGTTTTTTCGTAGAAAACTCATCCAACACTTCGTCCGCCAAGCAAAACTAAACAACCGTCAAGGCTTTCTCATCCAACTCCTGCCAAGTTTCTTCCTTCATGTCTTGAGGCTTTTTTCCCCTCCCGAGTAGTGCTTTCTTCAACCCGCTCTGCGTAAGAATGGCGTTCATCCTAATCTGCTACTGTTGAAATTGATGACGCCATCAAACTTCTGTATATCTAACTTAATCGCGGACATCTTTAAGTTATCTTGCTCTGATACCAATTGTTGTGATTTCAGGGGAGGACGCCCCCACGACCGGATCGACTGGGGCGGCGCAGCGGAAACAAACCACAGAATCTACTAAAACAACGTGAAAAAGAGAAGGAAAAGATATTTCAAAGTAGATAGAAAGCTAATAAACAATATAACGTGGTTCCATCGATCAAACAGATCATGTGTACGTCCACAGAAGAAGGGGAGAAACTTTATTAAAACTTTGAGAGAGTACAATGAGAATTACTTACACCTCACGCTGAGAAAATTACAAGCCCTTGATGGTCACCAAGAATAGCGAACCCTTGTGACTAAGCTTCTCTCACGAATATCTCACCTAGATGAATTACACCCTTAGAAATTACAAATTCATTAGATTCTCTTGAAATACATTGAAGGCCACTCATTGAATTTTCTTAGAATACATTGAAAGCCACCCCTAAGGGGTTATTTGTAGACCATAGAACTCTCCTAGTCCTAAACAACTCCATCAATCAGAATAAAGGAAACTTGAACTCAACTCGGACTCAAAACAGATCCAAAAAAGAAAATTGCTAGATCCGATATTAATCAACCTTTACGATGTATTCACGTCATAATCCTAACATCAACAACTATTCCTCTATTTTTCTAACAACTATAACCAGAACACAAATTACATACAACTACTAACTTTCTACCAGTGTAATCAAGAATTTGACAAAATTGACATTTTAAGGCACCTCACAAAGCATTAAAAAAGTAAAATTCAAATATCAATCTGATTTCACTAGTCACTGAAATTCACAGGACCACCACTTCCATTATCTAACGTTTTCTCTGAGCAGTTTATTCTCATTTAATTAGAAGATTTTCTGAGCATAAAAAGTGAACTTTCAAAGAGTACGCACTTCTTCAACTTCAAAAAGTTCAAAATTTTCTCATTAAACCTCTCAAATTACCCCCGAAAAAATGTTTTTTCCCCAAAAAATCTCACCTCAATCGAACGTCGAGAGGATCCTGGTCTGGAAAGAGACCGGGCATCTCGTCGTGGATCCGATTCGCACCGCCATCAGCGCAGAGACGCAACTCTGCTGCTCTAAAAGCGGCACCAACAAAAAACCCCAAAAATCAGATAAAATATATTTTAAAGTAAAAAGAAAAGAAAATTCAAAACCCTAGAACGGAGCGCGTACCGTGATTCCAGATGAGAGGGGTGAAGCGAGGGAGGCGCTGGTTGAGGACGATCAGGGCGTACGTTAGAGCTGGGCCGCCCTTGGCCTGAAGAGCCGAAGGGAGAAGAAAGGTAGAAGAATGTGTCATCACCTTCATGGACTCCATCTTCTCTGGGATGCAGCTAACTCGCGCCGTTCAAAAATGGCGGAGCTCAGAGTCTCGTCCCTGATTCGTATTTGGCGAAGCGAAAGAGAAAATAAAGGAGGCCTTTTTTTTCAGATAAGACCCTTTAAATCATCTAATTTGTTTCTGGTTCATTTTTTGTTTTGTTTTATAAAGAATGAAAGGGAGATTTAGATTTTTTTTTGAGGAATCAAATCAAACTTTTATTTTTGTTCCAAAATAAAAAAAAAGTAAAAGGGTAAAAATAAAAATGCAACAGTAATCTTATTGTTAATTCACGGTTGGTTTAATAAAGAGTCTTATTATAACTGAGATCTTATGAAATATAACCAAGTTTAGCCATATCTAATCATCAAGCAAATATAATTCTATCTGCTACAATATTTTAAACTAATTGCATATGAAATTAGAGTTATAGTCTAAACGCAAGAGAGTCAGAGGCTAAACAAATCAGAATATTTTAAATTGATTGGAATTCCAATAAAGGACGGTTATTAGATTTGCTTGTGTTGTAATCTAGCCGGCACGTGAAGATAAGTATAATAGTTTTCCAAGCTTTTGACTTTAAACGTAGAGTGAAAATTTGTTAACTATATATATAGTTGAGGTGTTCAGAGTTCCCACGCCATTCAACTACAATATTTTTGTTCTTTGCATAAAATTCGCAACTCATTGGTCATATCACCAACAACCTAAATTACAGATTTTATAGGGTCCAGAATGCAAAGAAGAGAGACACGCCAGCAAGTTTGACCATTTGAGATCTGAGGCTTGGGTGTGTGGCCGTTGAGACGCGTCCCGCGGGAAATTTGTGGGCCCCACCAACCGCTGCACGTTTCCATCGTCGGGCGTCGGCAGGGCCTGCTGAGAGCGAGATACTTCAACTTCTCTGGCCCAAGAACGTGACTCACGCCCCCAAAATTGGTCAGATCTCTGGTCCATCTCTTCGGCACGCTACTGTTTGACAAATTGGGTATATACAATAATATCCATGCATTAACTGTTTGCATGCAAGTTGTTTGATGAATTGTCTCAATGAACTTTTACCCGTATTTTGAGCTCCACCTTTGACACTATGAACTGCATGACTCCTATTTTGAGCTAAAGAACTGTTGTGTAGCGTTTGGGGATAATTTGATGGGGTAAGAAGTCTGGATTTTTGGAATCATTCGGTAAGAGTTTGGAGCAAGTAGTATGTATCTCTCACAAGGAGTAGTTCAAGAATAAGGCTGCTCTTGTTTAATTGATGATGTATTCATGAATTGTTTGTCAATTGTCTGATTAGGTGAATTAATTGTGGATGTGTTTAGTTTGAATTGACACATGAGAAGACATTGTGAATCAATCTGTTTTTTATGCTAGAAACCAAATCATACATGACCAAATTTTCATGAGCATATTACTTTTCTAGGCATTTCTAAGCGAAACGAACAAATTTCCCATTTTGCTATGGTATATACTGTCTGATCCATAATGATCTGAATTTACTAAAATGTATAGCATAGCATTATCAAGTTAACCTTACAGAAAGGTAGTATAGCACCACTATGTACCATCATAACCACTCCAAAATCAAGGTTGGAAGCTTTTAAGTAACTTCAATAACACAAAACTAATCTTAACCCACAATCATCAAACTAAGAGCCCGCTGTTTTCCATTGATTGTCAAAGGGGAAACTTATAAAATTTTGAAGAAAATTACAAGTAACTAAAAGAAAATTACAAGAACTCTCTTCTCAGAGTTTCTGGGGAAGTGTGTCAGTGAAAGTCTGATCAGCGCGCGATCACTTTGTCCTGTTGACAGTGTGAGCGATTGGATATTCGAGTCTTCTGCTTGAAATTCTTTCTCGCTTGATTCCAAAAATTCTTTGAAATTGGAAGATCAATTAAGTATTAACACCTTGAAAGAGAAATGAAGTTATCTAAGAAAGCTAGAGAAATGATCTCTTATTTAGCTTTTAACAGAGTTTGCTCTCTAAAAACTATAGCCAAAATTCTAACTAATAATCTCGCCTCCTCCAATATGCTGCCCTTAGTTCATTCTTAGAATGGGCTATTTATAGGCTCTGCAGAGGTGTAACTGCCCACTAGAATTCAGCAAGACTGAAACAATCATTTTAGTTTCGCATCTAAAGCTTAAATTAGCTTCTGACAAAGCTAACACAGCTTCAGTGAAGCTAACGAGTGCGCACGCAAAGTTACACTCGAGAGCCTGCGAAGCTAATTATCCAGTTTGGCTTAGAGAGATTACAAATCTCTCCATTATCTTCATTTATGAGGAGTAGTGGACCTCATAATGAGGAGACCATGGGGCTAACTGCCCATTTAAAGTGAGATCAACCCCATCAATCCCGTGTTGGGATTTGAAACTGTCAACATGACCGAAGCTTCAAGCGGAGCTAAAGCAAAGTTTCAAGCGAAGCTATCAGAGCTCTCTGCGAAACTAAATCAGAGCTCTCTGTGGAGCTAGATCAGAGCTTCAAGCGGAGTTAGCTTCGTGTGAAGCTAATTAATTTAGCTCTCCACGAAGCTAGATCTAAGCTTCACCGAAGCTAAATGTGAGCCCTCTGCAAAGCTATAAAAAGCTTCATGCATAGCTAAAAGTGAGCCCTCTACGGAGCTATAAAGAAGCTTCATGCAAAGATAGAATTGAGCTCTCTATAGAGCTATGAGGAAGCTTCATGCGAAGCTAGAAGTGAGCTCTCTGCGGAACTATGAGGAAGCTTCATACGAAGCTAGCCCTTTTGGATTCAAACGGAGCTAAGTGTTTTAGCTAACTTAACTTCATAAGCAACATTGGGCATGCTGTCTGCTTAACTGAATCAGTTTGGTCTAAACCACTGCTTTGTCCCTTGAGAATGGGGTAGAAATTGGTCATCAGCTTGTCTGCGACTCATTTTTTGAAAGTGTCGACAAGTTAGGCATCGTTCAGACTGGTTGAAGAGCAATTTGAGAGTTTGTCTTTTTGGAGTGTCAACAAAATTCTCTTTAAAGTTTTCACAAATCTGTAATGAATTGATATAGATTTTGAAATACTTTGAACTTGAAAGCTCTTGACCTAAATTTTAACAGTGCTTAGGAAAGTCAATCAGACTTATTGCAGGTGCGCTTTTAGCTAGATAGTCAGATTGGTTAATCTAGAAACTCCATGGGGAGTAAGCTTCAAGTGAAGCTAAAGCTTTATGCAAAGCTAGTCCATCATAGAACTAAAGTTCCATGCAAAGAAAAGCTAAAGATAGCTTGCATGTGCGAGGTTAAGTGTAGCCTGTGCAAATCTTAAATGAAGCGAATCTAAATATCTTCGTTGTAGAGGGTTTACCCTCCAATTGTTGTTTTAGTTTTTTGAAATGACAGCTGGCACTCCTTTTTAGGAGGCGAAGCTAGACACAGCAGTGTCTATAAAAACCTATTGGCTGAGTTCTTAGAGAAGTTATCTTCTTTTTAGAATTTTTGAGAGTTTTAGAGATAAAATCTCTTTTCTTCATCTTCTTCTGATCAACTTATGATCTTATGGCACCTAAGCAGAGCCTAGGCAAGGAGGTCGCGACCTCCAAGGCGGCAGTCACCGCCTCTCCGGCCATTAACGACCTAAAGCCGGTAGGGCTCTTGTCCTCTTAGAGATTTTAGTTCTCTTTTGTGAGCCAATTCTGTCTAATTTGCTGGGGATTCAAGGAGATTCACCAGAAATTGGTGATCTCATGGAGTTTTACTCCCTCGATTTTGATTCCATTAGAAGGTAGGGCCTTTATTTCCCTTTAGTTTCGCCTAGCGAAATTAGAAACTAAAAGCTATCTTTTGCAAGCTTTCGTGCGAAGTTATCCCTTGGGGCTTCTTGTTTTAGTTAACAAATAGACTACAAAAAATTGAATATGATTTTGATAGACCGAAATAGAATCTGCTGATGATAAAAAGGATAAATTGGATATAGTGATCCGTCTGTTCCGAGGCGATTGACTAGACGTGACAGATTGGAATCACTAAAATAATGAACCGATATTCAGAGATGATGTACTGGACATGACAGCGATGAGATAGTTCCTACTAGAATGGGGGTAAAATTTGAAATCCATCAGTTCAGAGGTGATGAGCTGGACATGACTGATTAAGAAACCAGACTTGAAATTTTGTCATTCAGAGGTGATAGGCTAGACATAACGATAAAAGAAAAGTCTGCACTGTGTTGGCCCGGAGGCCTTCCTCTCTAGTTTTGATGATGATTAACTCATGTAGTTATGTTTACTAATTATCTTGTGTTTTTAGTTACAGATCATTGATCAAGATATTAGTTGGTGATTGCTTCAAAAAGAGGAGTTTGGAAGCCTTCACTTGGTGATTCCAGGGCCCGAGCATCAAGATCATACATAGCCTTGCTCGTTGGATCACGGAGTTTGGACCGAGTCGACTTGAAGATGAAGATCGTCAAGAAGACTTAGGTATCATAGAGTTTAGTGTGTTTTTAGATCCATTTGTAAAGCTTAGTATAGTTGATATGCTCAAGTGCACAATACACACAAGTTTTATGTTTTGGATTTGGTTTTCATGAATAGATTGATCAAAATAAGTTTACTTGGTTTTTATGTATATGAGATGTGTTCAATATACATACATGCTTCATATTTTAAACAAACTTATTTTGATATGCCTATTCATGAGTTTTAGGAAAAATCAGATTTCCTATTGAAAAAGTCAAGTTTGATAAAATACAAGTTTTGTTTTTTGGTAAAAATGTTTAAACACAAAAATAGTTTCATATGCTTGATATTTGAGCTAAACTTTTATCACATGTTTATATATCAATGCAAAATGTTAAACTATTTTTGGGGATTTTTAGAAGAGTTAAAAGATTTTTTAAAATATTCTTAACAAGTGTTTCTGACCAGAACTGTGCTGACAGACCAAGCCGGTCGACCAAGCGGTCGACCGACGTGCACAGACTTGTGCACGTCTGCTGGCACAGTGGGCCGGTCGGCCGGGCGGCCGACCGGATCAGAGAGCCTTGCTCTCTGTATCTGGGCGGTCGGCCGAGCGGCCGACCGGATCAGAGAGTCTGCTCTCTGTATCTGGACAGTCAGCCGTGCGGTCGACCGGGTTGCCCCAACGGTCACATTTCTGACCGTTGGCGTTCGGCCGGTCGGCCGACCGCTAGGCCTGTCAGGCTGCCAGATCAGCCTAACGGCTAGTTTCTGTTTTGGCCTATATATACCCCATTTCTTGGGGGTTTTAAAAAAGATTTTCAAGAGCAAAAATTCCTACTTTTCTGAAGTGTTTTACAAGTTTTCAAAAAGAGTTTTAAGTGCCAAAAGATCCATCTTATTTGTTTTAAAGTGTTTTTTCATTTTCAAAGAAAATAGGTTTTTGGGAATTAGTTTCTTGTTCTTAATTTCTATATCAAATTTGGTATTTTCCTAAGAGATTTTCTTTGATCAAAACACTTTGTTTTCCCACACTTGAGCTATATCTTCTATCCTATTCTATAGGATCTTTGTTTTGTGGAAAAGAGATAGTTTGTGGTCTTTGTAACCACTTGTTGTAAACCCTCCTTATATTTGTGTATCCCTTTTTGGTAGAGGTTGATCGGAGTGGTATTGTTTTGGATCCCTCTTCGGTAGAGGTTGAAAATCACCTAGAGGGGGGGTGAATAGGTGATAATGCTAATCAATGCACAATTTAAAATTTATGATGCAACAATCTCACAAAGCAAGTGAATATAGCAATGAAAGTAGAGAGCAATTAATAAGAGTAATGAAAGTAAAGCAAGAATCAAGTGCAAGTAAACCAAACGCAAACACCAAGAATTGTTATCGAGGTTCGAGCACCCAGCTCTACTTCCCGCCTTCCCCAGGAGGATTCCAACCACTTCCACTATCACAAAGATGTTACAAATCCACCGGAGTACCCAACTCCACAATCTCAAGTACAAGCAATCTCTTAGTAGTCAAAAGACCACAAACTCTCTCTTGCAAAATTCTCTTCCCTTACAAAGGTCCTTAGAGAACAATGAGTAGGAATGAAGCTCTTGTGTGCAAGGAGAAAAGAAAAAGAAATCAGAGAGTTCTTGAAAACACTTCAGAAAATGAGAGAGAATTTCAGCACAAAAACCAAGAAACCAAGTCTTTTTGAATGCCTTAAACTTGTGAAAATTTTGATAATTTTTCTAGTAACCAATCTCTCCCTAAACACCCCTATTTATAGGAGAGGGCTAGGGTTTAGAGATAAAACATTTTTAAGGCTAATCAGAAAGTATAAAACCAAAACATGTCATTTAAACACACTTAAGTGAGAAAAGGACAAAAAATAAACCAGCTTAGGAAATAGCCGTTACTGTTCAAACGGCTACCTCGGTCGACCGGCCCGGTCGACCGCTAGTTCAAAAAAATAGCCGTTGCGACCGCCCGGTCGACCCAAAAATACAGAGAGCAGAAGTCTTGCAGTCAGACATGTCTCGGTCGACCGTCTGGGTCGACCGTGAAACGTGCACACTGATACGCACTGCTGCCAGAACTCCGGTCGCCTGGGTCGGCCGACCGGCTTGACCTAACATTGGGTCGGTCGACCCTGGCGGTCGACCGGCTCAGGTCAAAAACCAAAACACAAACGGAATTTTGAAGAGAAATCTATTTTTAACAAATTAGTTTTGAATAGGAATATATATAATGGATAAAAATGAGTTTGTAGGCTGAAGATTGTATACAAATTATTTTTGTGCATATTATAGGAAATATGTTTGGAAACAAGATTTGCGCAAAAACGTGTGTGATAGAGCTTCAATCCTATTCACTATTCTTTAACAAAACTCTAAACTAAAAACAAATCTAATAAATTATCTTGAGCAATCTTGAAGTCTTGAGCCATGCAATGCCTTGTTAGAGCCTTCTCTTCTATGTTCCTTCCTTGATGTGCAAAAAGCCTTTTTTTGCTTTATGAACCTAGAATTTCTTGCAATAGCTAAGCAATGGCCTCCAAAAATGGTACAAACCTGAAACTTATCTTAACAAACTAATTAGTACCATATAGCTCCTATTTGGTTTGTTATCATCAAAACTCTAAACAAATGGAGAGTGTAACCTTTTGGGCCAACAATCTCCCCCTTTTTGATGATGACAAAACAAATAGGCTATAAGCAAAACTATAGAGGAGGAGTAAGCTCCCCCTCAAATTATG
Organism: Agave tequilana; assembly: GCA_038442645.1. Taxonomy (NCBI): domain Eukaryota; kingdom Viridiplantae; phylum Streptophyta; class Magnoliopsida; order Asparagales; family Asparagaceae; genus Agave; species Agave tequilana. The sequence goes on from JAVJIF010013273.1 coordinate 60,255, forward strand.
CTATCATAAAAACAATGTAAGGTGCAAGCAAAAACCATCAAACCAAAACCATATGATTAAAAATTAAAATATGCTTGCAAAACACTTAAACTCAAAAAGAAATCATGAAAACTAATTAAACATGTATAAACTCATATGGAACCAAAACCATATGAACTCATAATTCTTATCATAAAAACTCATTCTCCCCCTTTTTGTCATACATCAAAAAGGGTTATGAAAACATTTTTATTCAATAACACAAATGTAATACCCCGTTCCCGGAATACGTACTTAGTTGCGTATTCAGATTTTCGGTCGTATTTTTTCGATTTGTTTCCTGTATTTGTTTTGCTTTATGAATTCCTTTTATGACTGTTTTTGTCTTGAATTTGGATTCGTGGATTCGGAGTCAGCCCTAGTCTGAACCGAAGGCCCGATCCTAGAGTATTGCTCGATTTAGACATTCTGATAATTAGAATTGACCGATTTTAGTTTTAAATATCATTTTCCATTATTATATATTTTCTATGATTTTCTAGATTTTTCTGGAATTAAAATGAATTTCTTCAAAACCGGTGTCGGCCAGTGTCGCTGACCGCTTCCCGGATTTTTAATTCTCAAACCACTTGGAATTTCTCGAAGAGTCTTTAGACGATTCTTCTTAGAGTAATATTTCCTACCTAAATCCTTTTTCTAAAGATTTTACGAATTTATGGATATTCCACCGGAGTCGGTAGATAACCGATTCCAGGAATTTTAATTCACACACAGCTAGGAATTTCATGATGGTCCTTTAGACTTTATTTCTTAGAATCATATTTTCTACCTACATTCTTTTTCTGAGGATTTTATGATTTTATGAAAACTCCAACGGAGTCGGTAGTTAACTGATTCCAGGATTTTTAGTTTACAATCGGAATTGAATTTCTGAATTTCGCTTTCACTTTACTTCTTAAAATCATATTTTATTCTTTAATACATTTCTGAGATTTTTCAGAATTTATCAAAATCCGGCCGACCCGGTGTAGACCGGTATCGGCGGTTGATTTCCGGATTTTTAATTTGAATATGGGATTTTATTTCTGAAAACCGATTTCACTATATACCTTAAAATAATATTTACTATTTTTGAGATTATTTCGAGACCTTTCCGGATCAGTCCAATTTTTCGGTATTTTCAATGTTTTGGGATTTCCCAGATTCGGAATATCATCTAACTTATTTTTCTTTTCTTTCCTTCCCCATTTTCCCCATCCACTCCTTTTTCCTCTATATTCTCTTTTTCTTTTTCCCCAAAAATCCCCCACCACACAACCCTCCAAAATATCTTCTCCTTTTTCTTTTTATTTCTTTTTCCTTTTTCTTTTCCTTTTCATTTTCATTTCTTTTTCTTCCCTTCTTTCTTCTCCTTCCCTTGGCGCCAGCGACCACAGCCTCCACCTCCTTCTTCCCCTCAAAATTCTCCCTCTCTCTCACTTCACTTCCCAAATTCTCTCTCAATTCTCTCTCTCTATCTCTTCCTCTTCCTTCTCCACACATAATTTCTCCCCCTTCCCTCTCTCTTCCTCCTCCGAGATCCGGCCACGGCCTCAACCATCGCCGACGGACCTCCGTTCCCTTTCCTCCGGCGCCGCCCCGGCGTGGCGATCCGCCGCCGGCGTCTCGCCGGCGGCCTTGGGCGTGGCCAGGGGGCCTCAGGCCCCCTGTGCTCTGCTGTGGAGGGGGCGGGGCCCCCTCCTTCTTCTCCTCGGGGTGGCCGGCGCCACCCCGATTCGGGCCACCGCCGGCGGTGAGCCGGCGGCCGTGGGCGGCCAGGGGCCCGCCTGGGCCCCTGTGCCTCTGTTGAGGGGGGGCAGAGCCCCCCTCTTTCTCTGCTGGAGGGGCGCAGCCCCCTCCTTCTCCTCTCCTGGGGTGGCCGGCGCCACCCCGTTCTAGGCGCCGCCGGCGCTGTGCCGGCGGCCGCGGGCAGCCAGGGCCACCTGGGCCCCTGTGCTGGGGCGGAGAGGGGGGCAGGCCCCCTCTCCTTTTCTCTCTGTTGAGGGGGGCAAAGCCCCCCTCTTTCCTTGCTGGGGGGGGGCAACAGCCCCCCTGTGTTCTGTGGAGGGGGCGGCGCGCCCTCCTTCCTCTGCCGGCGGCCGGCGCCGCCCGGCGCCGCCGCCTGGCCGGCGGCCAGGCCGAGCGCCCCCAGAGGGGGGCGCTGTGCGTGAGCAAGGGGGGGCAACAGCCCCCCTGTTCTCTCTCTCTCCCCTATTTCCTGTACACTCTCCTGAACTCTCTCTCTCTCCTGATTCTCTCTCTCTCATCATCTCTTTCTCTCTCTAGAAATCTCTCCTTCTCTCTCTAGAAATCTCTCCTTCTCTCTCTAGAAATCTCTCTCTAGATTCTCTCTCTAGAAATCCCTCTTTCTCTCTCTTCACTTTCTCTCTCTAGAAATCCCACTTTCTCTCTCTAGACTTTCTCTCTCTACCTACTCTCTAAAAATCCCTATTTTCTCTCTCTAGAATATCCCTTTCTCTCTCTACATTTTCTCTCTCTAGAAATCACTGTTAGTCGACTACCCATTTCATCTAGTCGACTAACTTTTCCTGAGCCAAAACATCAACTCTCTGTATCACAGATTTAGTCGACTTAACATAACTGTTAGTCGACTTGTCATGTCTGTTAGTCGACTACTCGATTCATCCAGTCGACTAACTCTTCCTGATTCCAGAATCCCAACTCTTGGCCCCAGTCGACTTAACCAATTATTAGTCGACTTAGGACCCTTAGTCGACTACACCCTTGACCCTAGTCGACTAACCTTCCCTGAACCTGAAACCCCAACTTTCTGTATCTCAGTTCTAGTCGACTTGACCTTACTATTAGTCGACTTAGAGTATCTGTTAGTCGACTACCTATTTTACTCCAGTCGACTAACTTTTCCTGAACCAGAAATCCAACTCTCTGGATCACAGTCTTAGTCGACTACCCCATCTTCCTAGTCGACTAACCCCTCTATTAGTCGACTACCCTGTCCACCTAGTCGACTAACTTTACCTATCTGTCTTAGTTGATCCCTTCCTTGAACATGAACCTTACCCCCTAGACTTATATCACATCTTGGTGTGGCTTGACTTGTCACTTGACAAACACCATCTTCACTTCCCTTCTCTCTTTCTCTCTCCTCCTCACTCTACATATTTATATATCCTATTTTATGGCGTGCCCCGGATTTCGTGGATTTCGGACCTTTCGGCTTTTCGGTGATGCAGGCGAGTGTTCTCACTCGCTACCCTCTTACTTCTTATGTCATTGATTATGCGCATGTTCTTGCTTTAGCTTTCATGTATTTTATTTCATGTGCTATGACTTTTATTGCTTATACCATGCGTGGCCGACCCTTCGTGGTCGTGGACTTTGGATTACTTTTATGTTACACTTGCCCTACTACTACTTTAGACTTGCTAGTTGCATGTTTCCTTTTAACACATGTATATCACCTGACATCTAGTGTATACCACCTGACCACCTGACTTGCTACTATTTGGTAAGACCCTCTGGTTATGACCTGACTTACCCAGACTATTATCAATCTCTTGACATAACCTTGCCACCCGATTATTATCTATCTTTTATCATGTTTGGTTGCTTGCTTAATATCACCACTCTGTCATGCTATCACTTGACACCCAGCATGATGACTTGACTTGTGATTGTCACCTTTACGGGAACTTTACTTTATTATCCTGTATCATGATCAGTGACTTGTATTCCTGCTTTACATGCAGTGACCTGACTATATAGTACTTATGTACTCCTTATTCCTGATCATGTTTATTTCCTGTTTTTCCCGTAAAGTGATAATTAAACTAATGAATCCTAAAAAGTACCAACTTGTATTGGGTCGGGGGAAACATGCGGATATCGATATGTGTTCGTGTTTACAGTGGCATTAGGTTGTGCACTTTATATCCGGTCTGACCTGTGGTACTCCAGGGGACCGAGGGGAGAGCTGGCTCCCTTATTCCTGTTATTATAGGGCATACATAAGTCCCTCCTGTTGAGCCTTGCGGCTGGCTTCCGTTTCCATGCAACGGAACAATCCTGTGGCCGTGGTCCCGGGTATGTACGGGACCCACTGTAAACATAGTTCGTCGATACAACCGCTGATTTCCAATAACAACCTCGACTTGCTTATATATGGATGTATGTGAGTTGGCCGTACACCGAGACACATACCTAGATATATGGGTAAGACGAGTAATAATAAAGTGTCATAATAACCGGCTCTTTAAGTTGTAAGTAGAGGTATGTGGAATGGGACGCATACCAAAGCCTGCATCTTAAATAGCTATGAATCCGTGATGTGTCTTACCGTATTTGCTTTTCCCCGGACTTTATATCGGATTTCATGTTTTATGAGTATTATGTGTAGCTCGAGTTTTATGATGCTTATGTTATACCTGTTCTTATATATATACTTCATTTGTGTTCTAACCCTCCTGTCTTCTGAGTTTGATACTTGTGTTCCTCCTGGCTCGCCACCCGGCTTTGTATCCTACTCGCCTGGGGAGTTTCACTGACTCCCCTGGATTCTTATGCCCAGGTATTGGAGCGTATGGATTCCTCCGTTGCTGATCAGAGTAGCGCAGCGGTAGCGTGGTTCTCCAGTTACCTCATGAGCACTCTTTTGTACTGTTCATATACATGTATCTTTTATGTTGTCCATACATGTATATCTTTTGTATTCCCGCATTTGCGCATCAGTGATATATATTATTGTTAATATTGGATCACTTCTGGTGATAATTCTGTAATTGTATATATGTGTTGGAATGTATAATACACCATTTGCTTCCGTACTCTGATTCTTGTCTGTACTGATGCTTAGCGTATATACGGGAGGGTAGTTCTGACCTACGTATATACGTTGCAGTGACGTCCCCGTATCAGCGGGATCGGGGCGTTACAGGTTGGTATCAGAGCTTAGGCTCTAACCTCCTCAGTACGTCCAGAAGGCAAATCAATGGTAAAGAGATTTGCAACTGGAATACATGAATCTTGGTTATACATTCCAACTGCAAGTGCAGAGTTATCTATTTCTTGACTATCTTTCCTTTGATTCCTAAATCCTTCCTATCCTTTCCCTGTTTTGGTTTTATGTTTTGGTTTTATGAAGCCTTATACTATCTTAAGATATGACTAGACTAGAGAGGTAGTGGCTGGTTCAGAATGAAGCTATTATGTGATCTCTTCGGCCAATTCTATGAAGCTTGGTATTCTCCAGATCGATCTTGATCTGGCTATCTTTCAGAGGACAGCAGTCGGATTCTTAATTATCGGTCTTCTTTATTATGCTCAGGATTATCAGGGTTTTCTTTATCTTCGGTATTCTGGCTCATTTATTACACAGCCACGACATCATCAGTATATTTATTACACAGCCACGACATCATCAGTATCATTCAGCATTATTCGGAGATTTATACAGCCAGAAGTGCGGAGGATGATTATTATTCAGCCAACTTGAGAGCCCTACCTATAGCACTTCATATCTTAATTAGTATAAATTCCACCGTTGTCCCCTTTGTATTCAATTTACCCCTTAACGAAATTGCGAGGACGCAATTTTTTGTAAGGTGGGTGGATTGTAATACCCCGTTCCCGGAATACGTACTTAGTTGCGTATTCAGATTTTCGGTCGTATTTTTTCGATTTGTTTCCTGTATTTGTTTTGCTTTATGAATTCCTTTTATGACTGTTTTTGTCTTGAATTTGGATTCGTGGATTCGGAGTCAGCCCTAGTCTGAACCGAAGGCCCGATCCTAGAGTATTACTCGATTTAGACATTCTGATAATTAGAATTGACCGATTTTAGTTTTAAATATCATTTTCCATTATTATATATTTTCTATGATTTTCTAGATTTTTCTGGAATTAAAATGAATTTCTTCAAAACCGGTGTCGGCCAGTGTCGCTGACCGCTTCCCGGATTTTTAATTCTCAAACCACTTGGAATTTCTCGAAGAGTCTTTAGACGATTCTTCTTAGAGTAATATTTCCTACCTAAATCCTTTTTCTAAAGATTTTACGAATTTATGGATATTCCACCGGAGTCGGTAGATAACCGATTCCAGGAATTTTAATTCACACACAGCTAGGAATTTCATGATGGTCCTTTAGACTTTATTTCTTAGAATCATATTTTCTACCTACATTCTTTTTCTGAGGATTTTATGATTTTATGAAAACTCCAACGGAGTCGGTAGTTAACTGATTCCAGGATTTTTAGTTTACAATCGGAATTGAATTTCTGAATTTCGCTTTCACTTTACTTCTTAAAATCATATTTTATTCTTTAATACATTTCTGGGATTTTTCAGAATTTATCAAAATCCGGCCGACCCGGTGTAGACCGGTATCGGCGGTTGATTTCCGGATTTTTAATTTGAATATGGGATTTTATTTCTGAAAACCGATTTCACTATATACCTTAAAATAATATTTACTATTTTTGAGATTATTTCGAGACCTTTCCGGATCAGTCCAATTTTTCGGTATTTTCAATGTTTTGGGATTTCCCAGATTCGGAATATCATCTAACTTATTTTTCTTTTCTTTCCTTCCCCATTTTCCCCATCCACTCCTTTTTCCTCTATATTCTCTTTTTCTTTTTCCCCAAAAATCCCCCACCACACAACCCTCCAAAATATCTTCTCCTTTTTCTTTTTATTTCTTTTTCCTTTTTCTTTTCCTTTTCATTTTCATTTCTTTTTCTTCCTTCTTTCTTCTCCTTCCCTTGGCGCCAGCGACCACAGCCTCCACCTCCTTCTTCCCCTCAAATTCTCCCTCTCTCTCACTTCACTTCCCAAATTCTCTCTCAATTCTCTCTCTCTATCTCTTCCTCTTCCTTCTCCACACATAATTTCTCCCCCTTCCCTCTCTCTTCCTCCTCCGAGATCCGGCCACGGCCTCAACCATCGCCGACGGACCTCCGTTCCCTTTCCTCCGGCGCCGCCCCGGCGTGGGCGATCCGCCGCCGGCGTCTCGCCGGCGGCCTTGGGCGTGGCCAGGGGGCCTCAGGCCCCCTGTGCTCTGCTGTGGAGGGGGCGGGGCCCCCTCCTTCTTCTCCTCGGGGTGGCCGGCGCCACCCCGATTCGGGCCACCGCCGGCGGTGAGCCGGCGGCCGTGGGCGGCCAGGGGCCCGCCTGGGCCCCTGTGCCTCTGTTGAGGGGGGCAGAGCCCCCCTCTTTCTCTGCTGGAGGGGGCGCAGCCCCCTCTGCGCCCCCTCCTTCTCCTCTCCTGGGGTGGCCGGCGCCACCCCGTTCTAGGCGCCGCCGGCGCTGTGCCGGCGGCCGCGGGCAGCCAGGGGCCACCTGGGCCCCTGTGCTGGGGCGGAGAGGGGGGCAGGCCCCCTCTCCTTTTCTCTCTGTTGAGGGGGGCAAAGCCCCCCTCTTTCCTTGCTGGGGGGGGCAACAGCCCCCCTGTGTTCTGTGGAGGGGGCGGCGCGCCCTCCTTCCTCTGCCGGCGGCCGGCGCCGCCCGGCGCCGCCGCCTGGCCGGCGGCCAGGCCGAGCGCCCCCAGAGGGGGGCGCTGTGCGTGAGCAAGGGGGGCAACAGCCCCCCTGTTCTCTCTCTCTCCCCTATTTCCTGTACACTCTCCTGAACTCTCTCTCTCTCTCCTGATTCTCTCTCTCTCATCATCTCTTTCTCTCTCTAGAAATCTCTCCTTCTCTCTCTAGAAATCTCTCCTTCTCTCTCTAGAAATCTCTCTCTAGATTCTCTCTCTAGAAATCCCTCTTTCTCTCTCTTCACTTTCTCTCTCTAGAAATCCCACTTTCTCTCTCTAGACTTTCTCTCTCTACCTACTCTCTAAAAATCCCTATTTTCTCTCTCTAGAATATCCCTTTCTCTCTCTACATTTTCTCTCTCTAGAAATCACTGTTAGTCGACTACCCATTTCATCTAGTCGACTAACTTTTCCTGAGCCAAAACATCAACTCTCTGTATCACAGATTTAGTCGACTTAACATAACTGTTAGTCGACTTGTCATGTCTGTTAGTCGACTACTCGATTCATCCAGTCGACTAACTCTTCCTGATTCCAGAATCCCAACTCTTGGCCCAGTCGACTTAACCAATTATTAGTCGACTTAGGACCCTTAGTCGACTACACCCTTGACCCTAGTCGACTAACCTTCCCTGAACCTGAAACCCCAACTTTCTGTATCTCAGTTCTAGTCGACTTGACCTTACTATTAGTCGACTTAGAGTATCTGTTAGTCGACTACCTATTTTACTCCAGTCGACTAACTTTTCCTGAACCAGAAATCCAACTCTCTGGATCACAGTCTTAGTCGACTACCCCATCTTCCTAGTCGACTAACCCCTCTATTAGTCGACTACCCTGTCCACCTAGTCGACTAACTTTACCTATCTGTCTTAGTTGATCCCTTCCTTGAACATGAACCTTACCCCCTAGACTTATATCACATCTTGGTGTGGCTTGACTTGTCACTTGACAAACACCATCTTCACTTCCCTTCTCTCTTTCTCTCTCCTCCTCACTCTACATATTTATATATCCTATTTTATGGCGTGCCCCGGATTTCGTGGATTTCGGACCTTTCGGCTTTTCGGTGATGCAGGCGAGTGTTCTCACTCGCTACCCTCTTACTTCTTATGTCATTGATTATGCGCATGTTCTTGCTTTAGCTTTCATGTATTTTATTTCATGTGCTATGACTTTTATTGCTTATACCATGCGTGGCCGACCCTTCGTGGTCGTGGACTTTGGATTACTTTTATGTTACACTTGCCCTACTACTACTTTAGACTTGCTAGTTGCATGTTTCCTTTTAACACATGTATATCACCTGACATCTAGTGTATACCACCTGACCACCTGACTTGCTACTATTTGGTAAGACCCTCTGGTTATGACCTGACTTACCCAGACTATTATCAATCTCTTGACATAACCTTGCCACCCGATTATTATCTATCTTTTATCATGTTTGGTTGCTTGCTTAATATCACCACTCTGTCATGCTATCACTTGACACCCAGCATGATGACTTGACTTGTGATTGTCACCTTTACGGGAACTTTACTTTATTATCCTGTATCATGATCAGTGACTTGTATTCCTGCTTTACATGCAGTGACCTGACTATATAGTACTTATGTACTCCTTATTCCTGATCATGTTTATTTCCTGTTTTTCCCGTAAAGTGATAATTAAACTAATGAATCCTAAAAAGTACCAACTTGTATTGGGTCGGGGGAAACATGCGGATATCGATATGTGTTCGTGTTTACAGTGGCATTAGGTTGTGCACTTTATATCCGGTCTGACCTGTGGTACTCCAGGGGACCGAGGGAGAGCTGGCTCCCTTATTCCTGTTATTATAGGGCATACATAAGTCCCTCCTGTTGAGCCTTGCGGCTGGCTTCCGTTTCCATGCAACGGAACAATCCTGTGGCCGTGGTCCCGGGTATGCACGGGACCCACTGTAAACATAGTTCGTCGATACAACCGCTGATTTCCAATAACAACCTCGACTTGCTTATATATGGATGTATGTGAGTTGGCCGTACACCGAGACACATACCTAGATATATGGGTAAGACGAGTAATAATAAAGTGTCATAATAACCGGCTCTTTAAGTTGTAAGTAGAGGTATGTGGAATGGGACGCATACCAAAGCCTGCATCTTAAATAGCTATGAATCCGTGATGTGTCTTACCGTATTTGCTTTTCCCGGACTTTATATCGGATTTCATGTTTTATGAGTATTATGTGTAGCTCGAGTTTTATGATGCTTATGTTATACCTGTTCTTATATATATACTTCATTTGTGTTCTAACCCTCCTGTCTTCTGAGTTTGATACTTGTGTTCCTCCTGGCTCGCCACCCGGCTTTGTATCCTACTCGCCTGGGGAGTTTCACTGACTCCCCTGGATTCTTATGTCCAGGTATTGGAGCGTATGGATTCCTCCGTTGCTGATCAGAGTAGCGCAGCGGTAGCGTGGTTCTCCAGTTACCTCATGAGCACTCTTTTGTACTGTTCATATACATGTATCTTTTATGTTGTCCATACATGTATATCTTTTGTATTCCCGCATTTGCGCATCAGTGATATAATATTATTGTTAATATTGGATCACTTCTGGTGATAATTCTGTAATTGTATATATGTGTTGGAATGTATAATACACCATTTGCTTCCGTACTCTGATTCTTGTCTGTACTGATGCTTAGCGTATATACGGGAGGGTAGTTCTGACCTACGTATATACGTTGCAGTGACGTCCCCGTATCAGCGGGATCGGGGCGTTACAACAAACATTAAGTTCACCACAAATGAAGGAAAATCTAGCAAAATCAAGTGGTTTAGTGAAAATATCGGCTAGTTGCAAATCCGTAGAAACATAATCAATATCTATATCTCCTTTCTCAAAATGATCTCTAAGAAAGTGATATCTAATCTCAATTTGCTTGGTCTTACTATGTTGATTTGCATTCTTTGTCATATGTATAGTACTAGTTTTATCACAAAATATTTTTATATGGTTATAATGCAAATCATAATCAAGGAGAGTATGTTTCATCCAAAGGACTTGTGCACAACAAGCCCCCGCGGCAACATACTCCGCCTCGGCGGTTGAGAGAGCTACGGAATTTGGTTTCCTAGAGGACCATGAAACAAGACAATTACCAAGAAATTGACATGTCCCACTAGTACTCTTTCTATCTACTCTACAACCCGCATAGTCGGCATCCGAATAACTCGTCATTGAGAAATCTCCGGTTTTCGGATACCATAGACCCATTCCAATCGTTCCCTTAATATAACGAATAATGCGTTTTACCGCAATAAGATGAGACTCTTTGGGACACGATTGAAATCTAGCACAAAAACACACACTAAACATGATATCCGGCCTACTTGCCGTCAAATACAAAAGACTACCTATCATGCTTCTATACAATTTAATATCAACATTTTTACCTTGCTTATCCTTATCAAGCTTGGTTGTAGTTGCCATGGGAGTGTTGCAAACTTTAGAGTCTTCAAGTCCAAACTTCTTTACGAGTTCCTTTGCATATTTGGCTTGACATATAAAGTTCCCATCTTGCAATTGCTTGATTTGGAGTCCAAGAAAGAATTAAGCTCACCCATTGAAGACATTTCAAACTCACATTGCATAACCTTTTCAAATTCCTTGCATAAAAACTCATTAGTAGAACCAAAAATTATATCATCAACATAAATTTGCACAATTAAAATGTCATTATCAACATGCTTAGTGAATAGTGTTGTATCTACTTTGCCTTTAATAAAATAATTTGAAATGAGAAAACTAGAAAGCCTTTCATACCAAGCTCTTGGAGCTTGTTTCAATCCATACAAAGCTTTATCAAGTTTAAAAATAAAATCGGGATGAACATGATCAACAAAACCGGGAGGTTGAGAAACATAAACTTCTTCATTTATAAAACCATTCAAAAATGCACTTTTCACATCCATTTGAAAAAGTTTAAAATTTTTGAAAGATGCAAAAGCTAGTGTCATCCTATGGCTTCAAGCCGTGCTACGGGTGCAAAGGTCTCCTCAAAGTCAATTCCCTCAACTTGAGTGTAACCTTGGGCCACTAACCTAGCCTTATTCCTAATCACATTTCCGGACTCATCCAACTTGTTTCTAAAGATCCACTTAGTACCAATTATTGGTCTATCGTGAGGCCTAGGAACAAGGTGCCAAACTTGGTTGCGCTCAAATTGATTGAGTTCCTCTTGCATGGCTAGCAACCAATATGAGTCCGCCTCGGCTTCGAAGATGCTTTTGGGTTCAAAATGAGAAATGAAAGCAAAGTTACCACATAGGTCATGGAGTTTGGAGCGAGTTGTTACCCTTTAGATGCATCACCTAAGATGAGCTCCTTGGGATGATTTGTGGCATATCTCCAAGCTTTAGGAAGCGGTTGTGAGCTTTCCTCTTTATCCTCTTGAACGTCACCAATTGGTTCTTGCTTATCATCTTGAGCGGGTGAGTCCTTCAAGGATAGTCTCTCCATGTTATCACCTAATGGTTCAATCTCTACAACATTCTCAACAAACACATTAGATTCTTCAAATTTAATATGCATGGATTCTTCAATGGTAAGTGAAGATCTATTGAATACTCTATAAGCTTTATTAGTTGTAAAATATCCAACAAAGATTGCTTCATAAGCCTTAGCATCAAATTTACCCAAGTTATCTTTAGTGTTCAAAACAAAACACTTGCATTCAAAAACTTTGAAATATGCAACATTAGGTTTTCTAGAATGATACATTTCAAAAGATGTTTTGAAAGAATTTTTACATAAATAAATACGATTTGATATATAGCATGCGGTGTTTACGGCCTCGGCCCATAGATATTGAGGGAGGTCATGCTCACTTATCATTGTCCTAACCATCTCTTGAAGTGTTCTATTTTTCCTTTCTACAACTCCATTTTGTTGTGAAGTTCTAGGACAAGACATTTCATGCTTAATTCCCTTTTCATCACAATAAGTCATGAAGAGTTGGTTAACAAACTCACCACCTCTATCACTCCTTATTCTCAAAATCGAAAAACCCTTTTCTTTTTTAACTCTTTTTCGAAAATCTTAAAATGAGAAAAAGTTTGATCTTTGTGTTCCAAGAAGAAAACCCAAGTGAAACGGGAAAAATCATCAACTAAAACAAATGCAAATCTACTACCATTTAAGCTCTTAGTTTTAGTAGGTCCAAAAGATCCATATGAATTAATTCTAAAGGCCTAGTTGACATGATATCCTTGATTGGTTTGAAGGAAGACTTGGTTTGTTTCCCAAGTTGGCACGCACCACAAATGCGGTCTTTCTCAAACTTCAAGTAAGGAATACCCTTCACCAATTCCTTTGAATTAATCCTAGAAAGATGGTCAAAAGATGCATGTCCTAATCTTCTATGCCAAAGCCAAGAATTTTCATCAAAAGCATTTAAGCATTTAGTAGAACATTCCACATTAAGCATGTCAATGATATAAACATTATCATCACGAAAACCGGTGAGAATACAATCATTGGTTTTAACATCAAAGATTTTGCAAGAAGAATCATCAAAAACAACGTTAAGTCCACGGTCACAAAATTGACTAATGCTAAGCAAATTATGTTTCAAACCATCAACAAGTACAACATTTTCTATAGTAGGAGATGCACCAATTTGAATGTTACCTATACCGATGATAGTGCCTTTGGAGTCATCCCCGAAGGTGACGGAGCCACCTTCCAGGTACCTTGATAGGGTTGTAAAGTTATTGATGTCCCACGTCATATGTCTTGAACAACCACTATCAAGGTACCACCGCTCCCTACGTCTTGGAGCCTTGGTGTGTACCTACATCAAATAATTTAAGACTTGATTTTGGTACCCACATTTTCTTGGGTCCTAAAGAGTTAGTTTCATTAACCCAAACAAGATTATTGGTTCTATTTACTTGGTCATAACAAAATTTAGCCAATGTCCATTCTTACCACAATATGTGCATCTATACACTCTACCATATTTAAAAGTATAGTGAGTGTGTGATTTGTGAGCATGAGAATTGTGAGCATGAAAAGATTTGGCATGAGAAGTGTTATGTGTAGTGTGAGCATGAGAAATCTTAACATGTGAATCTTTAGCATGAGAGGTGTGCTTTTTAGAAAACATTTCTTCAAGTTTCTTAGTGTTAAAAGCACAATCCTTTAAAGTCTTTTCAAAAACAACAATTCTAGTTTTTAAAGAAGAAATTTCTTTTTCATCAATCTTAGGAAATTTTGCTTTACAAGCAACTTTGTAAGCACAAAATTCATTTTAGGTAGAAATGAGATTTGAAGAAATTTCATCTTTTTCTTTAGTAATAATAGCAAGTTGATTTTTAAGAAAAGCAACTTCCTTTTCCAATTTAGAGCATTCAATCTTTTTATTGTCATATGTTTCTGAAAGTTCAACAAAGGCATGAACAAGAACTTCTTTACTTAATTCATCATCTTCATCATCAAGAGGTTGAGGGGTTACCTTTGGTGTGTTTGCCATGAAACACATATTCGCTATATCCGCCTCTTCCTCGGACTCGCTTTCCGAATCCCAAGTTGCCTTGTACGCTTTCTTTTCTTCCGGTTTCTTTGGCTTGAAGGAGGAGGTCATCTTCTTCTTGAACTCCGGGCAATCGGCCATGATATGTCCGGGTTTTCGGCAATTGTAGCATATAATTCTTCTCTCCTCTTTGCCTTCAAATTTCCTTCGGAAGTTGAGCTTGTTCCTCCGGTACATTCTCTTCACATTGCGAACAAGAAGTGATAGCTCCTCATCATCTTCTTCATCTTCTTCATCGTCTTCAAGAGTGGATGAAGACTTGAAGGCTATGGATTTCTTCTTTAGTGGAGCGGCCTCTTCTCTTGCTTTCTTTTCCATCTCATAGGTCTTTAAGTTCCCAATGAGACTAATTAGGTCCATCTCATCCTTGTCGTTCAATTCTTTCAAGGTGGTGGACTTGATCTCCCATGATGTAGGAAGTGCCCGAATCACTTTTCGCACCTTTTGGTCATTGGAGATGTCATCACCTAAAGAAGAAAGAGCATTGGTGATTTTAGTAAATCTAGTAATCATACAATCAATAGATTCTTCATCAATCATTTTAAAGAATTCATATTGGGACCTTAAGAGATCTATCTTAGCTCTCTTAACTTGTGAAGTCCCCTCGTGTGTGACCAATAAATGTTGCCAAATCTCATAGGCGGATTGGCAATGAATTACCCGTATAAGGTCATCCTCATTCAAGGCGGTTAATAGGGAGTTTTGGGCCTTGGAGTTAGCCTCATATTCTCTAAAGGTAAAGTCGGTCCATGTGCTTTCATCACTATCGGGTGCAACATAGGGTTTGGTTAAGGATTTAGCTACTAAGCTACCTAAAGATTGCAAAAAGATAGTCATCCTAACCTTCCAAATAGGGAAGTTGAGTCCATCAAATTTAGAGGGTTTTTGATGTTATCGGCCATGTTTACTAGTGAATGACAAATGGAATGCAAATGTTGATTAGCAAATTTTAAGGATCTCTCTAAGGATGTTAAGCCAAACCTAGAGTCCAAACTCTGATACCAATTGAAAATCACCTAGAGGGGGGTGAATAGGTGATAATGCTAATCAATGCACAATTTAAAATTTATGATGCAACAATCTCACAAAGCAAGTGAATATAGCAATGAAAGTAGAGAGCAATTAATAAGAGCAATGAAAGTAAAGCAAGAATCAAGTGCAAGTAAACCAAACGCAAACACCAAGAATTGTTATCGAGGTTCGAGCACCCAGCTCTACTTCCCCGCCTTCCCCAGAAGGATTCCAACCACTTCCACTATCACAAAGATGTTACAAATCCACCGGAGTACCCAACTCCACAATCTCAAGTACAAGCAATCTCTTAGTAGTCAAAAGACCACAAACTCTCTCTTGCAAAATTCTCTTCCCTTACAAAGGTCCTTAGAGAACAATGAGTAGGAATTAAGCTCTTGTGTGCAAGGAGAAAAGAAAAAGAAATCAGAGAGTTCTTGAAAACACTTCAGAAAATGAGAGAGAATTTCAGCATAAAAATCAAGAAACCAAGTTTTTTTGAATGCCTTAAACTTGTGAAAATTTTGATAATTTTTCTAGTAACCAATCTCTCCCTAAACACCCCTATTTATAGGAGAGGGCTAGGGTTTAGAGATAAAACATTTTTAAGGCTAATCAGAAAGTATTAAAACCAAAACATGTCATTTAAACACACTTAAGTGAGAAAAGGACAAAAAATAAACCAGCTTAGGAAATAGCCGTTACTGTTCAAACGGCTACCTCGGTCGACCGGCCCGGTCGACCGCTAGTTCAAAAAAATAGCCGTTGCAGGCTAACGGTCGACCCAAAAATACAGAGAGCAGAAGTCTTGCAGTCAGGCATGTCTTGGTCGACCGTCCGGGTCGACCGTGAAACGTGCACACTAATACACACTGCTGCCAGAACTCCGGTCGCCTGGGTCGGCCGACCGCTTGACCTGACATTGGGTCGGTCGACCCTGGCGGTCGACCGGCTCAGGTCAAAAACCAAAACACAAACGGAATTTTGAGGAGAAATCTATTTTTAACAAATTAGTTTTGAATAGGAATATATATAATGGATAAAATGAGTTTGTAGACTGAAGATTGTATACAAATTATTTTTGTATATATTATAGGAAATATGTTTGGAAACAAGATGTGCGCAAAAACGTGTGTGATAGAGCTTCAATCCTATTCACTATTCTTTAACAAAACTCTAAACTAAAAACAAATCTAATAAATTATCTTGAGCAATCTTGAAGTCTTGAGCCATGCAATACCTTGCTAGAGCCATCTCTTCTATGTTCCTTCCTTGATGTGCAAAAGCCTTTTTTTGCTTTATGAACCTAGAATTTCTTGCAATAGCTAAGCAATGGCCTCCAAAAATGGTACAAATCTGAAACTTATCTTAACAAACTAATTAGTACCATATAGCTCCTATTTGGTTTGTTATCATCAAACTCTAAACAAATGGAGAGTGTAACCTTTTGGGCCAACAGAGGTGATTGTGTTTGTTGTTGGCTACGGGCCTTATCCCTCTTCGGTATAGGTGAATTTGTGGTTGTATCGCCTCGGTGGCATTGTAAGGTTGAGAGAGGAGTTCGGTACTCCTTTAGTGGATTAGAAATCCTTCTCGGTGAAGGCGGGGACGTAGAGCTAGGGGCTCGAACCTCGGAACATATTTTTTGTATTTGCGTTTGATCCATTGCCTCTTAACCCTCTCTCTCTTTATTTGTGCATTGCATTATTCATATTGCCATATCATTCATATTGCTTGTGTTGCCTTGCATCGTTCATATTGCCATATCTCTTATATGCTTGGTTGTTTGTGTGCCTCAGTTATACTTAACCACAAGAGCTTCATATAGCACCTCAACCCATATCTAGAGGAATCAAGAGGAGTTAGTCCAGAGCCCTTGATTGCTAAAATAAATGAAACAACCAATGAATTTAAGAATGTACCGTGTAGCTTGTGGCTAACGCGTCGTGTCCACAAGGAGGGATGCGATGGAAGCTTTTCGATGAGTCGTTTAAAAAACAAGGAATTTGTGTTCGTTTTTTAGGAAAAGAGAATGGAAGGAAAAGAGATGAAAAAGAGAAATTTCAACTTTCAGAAAAGGATTTGGAGAAGGTGATTTTAAAAAGCTTAAGAGTTGTGATGTTGTTTTATAATAAGAAATCAAATCTGGGCTTACTATCTTACTACTCAATTGTTCATTCTTCTCTTAAAATATTAAGTCTCTCAAGTTATCATTTGCAAAACTTAAAGTTGATTTTTTTTTAGAAAGCTTTAAGTAAAGCACATAAGATGCAGAAGAGTTGAGTCCTTTTTCTCTGAGAAAAAGTTGGAATCGGATATTAAAACATAAAGCGCGAAGAAGCAAGAATGAATTAAAAACGATTCACAAGAAGTTCAAGAAAGAATGGTGAATTCAACTATCCATACCCATCCTCATGTGCCTTCAAGAATACTTTCAAAAAGAAAGGCTTTTAAGGGAGGCATGCATATGAGTCATCGAGACTTTTTCTTTTAAAAACAGAAGAGAAGAAAACAAGAGAGAGTCGATAGCTAGCCCAGAAAACCTTTTAGTTATCCATGAAAAATAACAAAGCAAACATAAATATGCACAACATACCGAAACACGAGTGGAAGAAAAAGTGGCTTGCTTCTTGTATTGCTGTCACTTCAACTTCGATTACAAGCTCTCAGTCCTCTCTCTCACAAGTTTTTAGACTGAACTACAAAGTAAACAACGAAATTACAACTTGTGTTCTAGCTAACAAAGAACCTAGGTCCTAAGAAAATAAAAGCAAATTTAATCATAGTCTTCGCTACTTTTTTCCTTGCTGAAAGAGGTATTTATAGCCAAAAACCTTGAAGATAGGATCCCCGAAGGTTGGGGGAGCAAACGCTCCCCCAACAGCAATCAGTTGGCCGCGAAAACGCGGCTTGGACCGCGTTTCCGCGGCCCTGGTGTGGCCAGGTGGCCACACCAAAAGGTGACAGCTTCCTGGTTTGAAGTATGGCTCGCATCTCCTGCTAGTTTTCTTGTTGCTGTTTCAACCGTTGACGAAACAGCTTTTGATTTCTGGCTTCAATCGCTCGATTCAGGGAGGATTTTTCTCAACCCCTTGATATGCTAAGATATAGCCCAGATTTCTTCACTTCGAATTTATTCTGAATTAATTCAGAATAAAGTGGGCTTTTGGGTTTGTTCCTCTTTTATTTCTTTGAGCATTTGGGCCTACATTTAGCAAAGAAAAAAGACACTTATTAATATCATTTATTAGCAAACAAGTGTGGTAAAGTGACAACATAAATGCAATGTATGTGACAATCATACCCCACACTTATCTTTTGCTCGCCCTCGAGCAAAACATCAGTCTAACTTGAATCAATTATTAGACCACTTTCGCAGGTCACTCGATTACACTGAGCATGTGTAACAAGCCGTTAAACCTCTAGGTTACCCCTAGAGGACGAGTTTTGTCTCGTGAGGGTTTTCAGCGGATTACACCCACAAAATCCAAAAGAAAGAGACAAAGGTTAGTATTTTCGAAAAGCATTTTTTTTATAAGGGGAGAATATTTGAAGTATATTTGTGAGAGCTTAAGTAATCTATAAGTTTATAGGAATATCAAATCTTTCATTCCTAAACTTAGTCTCTATTCAAAAACATGTCATCAATTAAAGTAAGGAGTCAAATTGTACTTCTCATCTAGTCTATTAATTTACCCTGAATCATATGCACCATCGTGACTGTGAAGTTTACTAAGGGTTTTTCAACATTAACTCCTATGTCTTATATTTATGTATTTTTTTGGTGAATTTTATTCCTCAATTTCATTAGGCTTTCTAATCTGCCTATGTAACGAGCATTCAGTCGGTGACACCCAAACCGGACAGTTTTAGGGCACCAGGTGAGAAACACCCCTAAGGACTTAAACACTCGAGCAGATAAGGCTACGAAACCAAGTGTTTTATTTATACGATGTACCCCTTTTAGGCGTGAATATCTATGCTTCATGAGGCATAAATACCCAGCTTAATCAGAGGATACACAATGTACCCCTTTTAGGCGTGAATACTTATGCTTCATGAGGCATAAATACCCAGCTTAATCAGAGGATACACTTTTTTTTTCAGACTCATCTAATTATCTTTTGCATAAATTGTAATGCCCCGTTCCCGTAGGTACGGGGACGTTATGGCGACGTACATACGCGAGGTGTAAACACACTCACGCGTACGTTAAGCCTCAGTACAATAAATAACCTCCATAAATACCTGGGGTCCAGCATGAAAGCAGTACAAGAATACCTGCAGAAAGAGGTCAGCGATCATAACAGATATGAAAACAAGGATAAATAAGATAACAGAAATAAAGCACTAAAATACCTATGAATAGTCCTGATGCGGAATCTCCCATGTGACTCCAAGGCACTCTCTGAAGCTATGTTAACTCGGAAATCCAATCTGGGCATGCAAACCCAGGGTCGTCAGAAAGCGACCTAGTGAGTGGTAAAACTGAAGGAGGCAATAATAGATACTATAATAATACAAGAATAATACAAGCATGATACGAATATATAATACATGATGTTGTAGAAGTGATACCATATAATAAGCATATATGAAGCTGTAGAAATATAGTGACATGTCCTCTTTTAATACCATCACTACCTAACCGGTCATCATCGGGTCAAGTCTATAATCGTATCCAGTGTTATAACATAATAAATAAGATTGTATAGTGGTGACGTGATAGACATGAACATGGTAGTGATGACGTGATAGAGGTGAACATGCAGATGGACATATGTCTGCAACAATAAAATATATGCAATGCAGAACATGCATAGTATGCCACTACATACAGTGTAACACGTACCCGATAATGTAACAAAGTATACATATGCATGAGTAATAGGTCACTACAGAAAGTGTAACAGAAAACAGGTACAGTATCAATGTCTACATGTAACATGATAGCAGGTACATGATCAGGAACAGTAATAAGTACAACTAAACATGGGTCAGGCAGGTCATGTCAAAGTCATGTCATTTATACAATAGTAGCGATCAGTACCACCTGCTATTTTAATTACTCTCTTCCAGTGTCCCATACCACTGGCGGTTCATACTGAAGCCCGCACCCCAGTCGAACCCATCCGGACATGGCCTACGGGTACCATTATCCAAATGAGAGAGCAACCAAATAACAAGTGTTCCTGACGTCACTATTGTGTATACTGTTTTATTATGTTAATTGGAAACCCGTGGTCGAGGAGTTCTTATCGGGTGGGTGTATCCCGTACATACCCGGGACAACGGCCTTATCAGACCCCTGGCTGCTGAGACCAGGACCAGCCCGCTAGAGCTGAAACATGTAACATGAGTATCAGACGGTAGCCAGCACTACCCCGTCCCCTGCAGTGGGACGAACAATGGATCCAGACATCCACCCGATATGATCTAATCAACCGTCGAGTCTCCCCCATACCCAAGTTATCTTTATGATCTGATATGTCAAGTATACAAGGTGACAAAAATAAATACAGTACATGATACGGGTAACATGATAACTGGACCTGAGCTCTGTTGATAGCATAGAACCATATAACGGGAAACGGGAACAATATCACGAGAACAATATAACGAGAAACGGGAACAATAGATGTGGGATTCCACATATCGCATATCAACAGCTCTCATGTCCAGTAACAGGAATATCCATATCAGTAATAGGAAGCAATCATACAATATGAATACGGGAACATGGAATAATTATACATGTAATATACACAGTAATCCATAAGACAAGAAGATAGAACAATACATGTATGTACACTTGTGCGGTGAGCATATGTAGCAGTGATGTCTGTGTAACGAGTATCCGTGAAGCGGTGCATGTATCTATCGGTGAGACATGAATATGAAATAAGAGTATAACGTGTCATAATATCTGTGCAACATGTACATGTAATAACAGTGGTCCGTATCTAATATCAGGTACCGTGAACTACGGTATCCGTGTAATGATGAGAACAATAATATGATCTGCGGAACTTGTCTGTGTACTAGTGAAATCCGTGTAACATATATGCGTAGCACTACTACATGTCCTACGGAGTCTAGCATGCATGTCTCGTAACAGTGTAATGTTATCATCTATCTGTGGCTCAGTATGCATGTCATGTGACTGTGATACAACACGTGTCATCAAAGTGTATAAGCATATAATGATGTAGTGATCCGAGTGTCAACGGCTGTGCAGGTAGGATGACTGTGTCTGAATTGTCTATGTCAGTATGTATTGGTCCGA
This sequence comes from Agave tequilana, assembly GCA_038442645.1. Classification (NCBI taxonomy): domain Eukaryota; kingdom Viridiplantae; phylum Streptophyta; class Magnoliopsida; order Asparagales; family Asparagaceae; genus Agave; species Agave tequilana. The sequence continues at coordinate 81,669 of JAVJIF010013273.1, forward strand.
TAATTACGTCCTTATCTTTATTTTGAATCAGGAAACACCTAACAAGATTCTAGGTCATTCCTATTACAGTGATTGTCCGATCATGACCAATGATTAATTTGTAATTACCGTATTTTAACCATAATCAGGATAAATCATCAATGTCACTAAACACGGTAAAATAAAATTTGTAAAAGAAAAACACTCACAAACTAGCTACAGGATTGTAGCTCTCGTCCCCACGATCGCAACGGATCCAGAATCGTCCGAATCGGAGTCCGGATGCTCCAGTTATCGCCCGAATACTTTAGCGGGTCGGGTTTGGGTGAATCGGGTCGGGTTTGGACCAACCCAAACCCAAAACCCGATTGGGCTTCTCCTCCAATTGAGACGCAGCAGCAGCAGCCATGGGCTGCTGCTGCGCTCTCTTGCACGCCCGTCGCCCGGCTGCCCGGGCGGCCGCGCGACGGGCGTGCAAGAGAGCGCAGCAGCAGCCCATGGCTGCTGCTGCTGCGTCTCAATTGGAGGAGAAGCCCAATCGGGTTTTGGGTTTGGGTTTGGTCCAAACCCGACCCGATTCACCCAAACCCGACCCGCTAAAGGTACATTTTCATTTTAGCCCCTGTAAGATTTTTAATTACGTTTAGGCCCCTGAAAATTACAAATAGCCCCCTGGATAATTTCTATTATTACATATTTAACCCTATTTGTTATGATTCAGTATTCGGGCGATAACTGGAGCATCCGGACTCCGATTCGGACGATTCTGGATCCGTTGCGATCGTGGGGACGAGAGCTACAGTCCTGTAGCCAGTTTGTGAGTGTTTTTCTTTTACAAATTTTATTTTACCGTGTTTAGTGACATTGATTGATTTATCCTGATTATGGTTAAAATACGGTAATTACAAATTAATCATTGGTCATGATCGGACAATCACTGTAATAGGAATGACCTAGAATCTTGTTAGGTGTTTCCTGATTCAAAATAAAGATAAGGACGTAATTATCGGACCAATACATACTGACATAGACAATTCAGACACAGTCATCCTACCTGCACAGCCGTTGACACTCGGATCACTACATCATTATATGCTTATACACTTTGATGACACGTGTTGTATCACAGTCACATGACATGCATACTGAGCCACAGATAGATGATAACATTACACTGTTACGAGACATGCATGCTAGACTCCGTAGGACATGTAGTAGTGCTACGCATATATGTTACACGGATTTCACTAGTACACAGACAAGTTCCGCAGATCATATTATTGTTCTCATCATTACACGGATACCGTAGTTCACGGTACCTGATATTAGATACGGACCACTGTTATTACATGTACATGTTGCACAGATATTATGACACGTTATACTCTTATTTCATATTCATGTCTCACCGATAGATACATGCACCGCTTCACGGATACTCGTTACACAGACATCACTGCTACATATGCTCACCGCACAAGTGTACATACATGTATTGTTCTATCTTCTTGTCTTATGGATTACTGTGTATATTACATGTATAATTATTCCATGTTCCCGTATTCATATTGTATGATTGCTTCCTATTACTGATATGGATATTCCTGTTAGTGGACATGAGAGCTGTTGATATGCGATATGTGGAATCCCACATCTATTGTTCCCGTTTCTCGTTATATTGTTCTCGTGATATTGTTCCCGTTTCCCGTTATATGGTTCTATGTTATCAACAGAGCTCAGGTCCAGTTATCATGTTACCCGTATCATGTACTGTATTTATTTTTGTCACCTTGTATACTTGACATATCAGATCATAAAGATAACTTGGGTATGGGGGAGACTCGACGGTTGATTAGATCATATCGGGTGGATGTCTGGATCCATTGTTCGTCCCACTGCAGGGACGGGGTAGTGCTGGCTACCGTCTGATACTCATGTTACATGTTTCAGCTCTAGCGGGCTGGTCCTGGTCTCAGCAGCCAGGGGTCTGATAAGGCCGTTGTCCCGGGTATGTACGGGATACACCCACCCGATAAGAACTCCTCGACCACGGGTTTCCAATTAACATAATAAAACAGTATACACAATAGTGACGTCAGGAACACTTGTTATTTGGTTGCTCTCTCGTTTGGATAATGGTACCCGTAGGCCATGTCCGGATGGGTTCGACTGGGGTGCGGGCTTCAGTATGAACCGCCAGTGGTATGGGACACTGGAAGAGAGTAATTAAAATAGCAGGTGGTACTGATCGCTACTATTGTATAAATGACATGACTTTGACATGACCTGCCTGACCCATGTTTAGTTGTACTTATTACTGTTCCTGATCATGTACCTGCTATCATGTTACATGTAGACATTGATACTGTACCTGTTTTCTGTTACACTTTCTGTAGTGACCTATTACTCATGCATATGTATACTTTGTTACATTATCGGGTACGTGTTACACTGTATGTAGTGGCATACTATGCATGTTCTGCATTGCATATATTTTATTGTTGTAGACATATGCCCATCTGCATGTTCACCTCTATCACGTCATCACTACCATGTTCATGTCTATCACGTCACCACTATACAATCTTATTTATTATGTTATAACACTGGATACGATTATAGACTTGACCCGATGATGACCGTTTAGGTAGTGATGGTATTAAAAGGGACATGTCACTATATTTCTACAGCTTCATATATGCTTATTATATGGTATCACTTCTACAACATCATGTATTATATATTCGTATCATGCTTGTATTATTCTTGTATTATTATAGTATCTATTATTGCCTCCTTCAGTTTTACCACTCACTAGGTCGCTTTCTGACGACCCTGGGTTTGCATGCCCAGATTGGATTTCCGAGTTAACATAGCTTCAGAGAGTGCCTATTCTTGTATTATTATAGTATCTATTATTGCCTCCTTCAGTTTTACCACTCACTAGGTCGCTTTCTGACGACCCTGGGTTTGCATGCCCAGATTGGATTTCCGAGTTAACATAGCTTCAGAGAGTGCCTTGGAGTCACATGGGAGATTCCGCATCAGGACTATTCATAGGTATTTTAGTGCTTTATTTCTGTTATCTTATTTATCCTTGTTTTCATATCTGTTATGATCGCTGACCTCTTTCTGCAGGTATTCTTGTACTGCTTTCATGCTGGACCCCAGGTATTTATGGAGGTTATTTATTGTACTGAGGCTTAACGTACGCGTGAGTGTGTTTACACCTCGCGTATGTACGTCGCCATAACGTCCCCGTACCTACGGGAACGGGGCGTTACATAAATACTAAGGCTTGCTTAGGCCAAAGCACCTAGCTAATCAATAATTAGACTTGTTTTTTTTTCATATTTTCTTTTATAAGGCATAAGAGTCTCTGTTTTTAAACCCTAAGTGTGTAAGTGTATTTTGTGTGCATATGTCATCAAGGTGAATATCAAGACTAAATTACTTTCACAAATTTTCTTCCTGACCCTAAAAATCAAACAAGTTATCTTATTTCGACCAAGTATAAGAAATCCTAATTATGATTCTCCTATTCCTTAAAATTGACTTAAATTCTTACAAAAAATATATCAAAATATTGTCTACCCTTTTCAAAAAGTTTTTTTTTTTAGTCATGTTAGAAAACCCTCCCGCACACTTATCTCATGCATTGTCCCTAATGTATGAAAGAAATATATAAGTGCATGAAATAAAATGGAAAGGAGGAAAGTTACCGATACACTGGGTTAAAAAGACCCATTGCCGTTTCATTTATCGGCACCGATTCCAAGAAAGGTTTAAGGCGTTGACCATTTACCTTAAAGTCATTTCCATTCTTGGGGTCACTGATCTCAACTGCACCATGTGGAAACACGGTTTTTTACAACGAATGGCCCAGTCCATCATGATTTCAATTTTCCTGGAAAAAGATGAAGCCTAGAATTGTAGAGTAAGACTTTTTGTCCAGGGACAAAGGTTTTTCTTATGATGTGCTTGTCATGGAAAATCTTGACTCTATCTTTAGTGATCCTAGCATTTTCATAGGCCTCATTTCTCAATTCCTCCAATTCGGAAATTTGTAATTTCCGAAGGTCACCGGCCTTAGTCAAATCGAAATTCAATTGCTTGATTTCCCATAAGGCTCGGTGCTCTAACTCAACGGGCAAGTGACAAGGTTTGCCATAGACTAACCTATAGGGAGACATTCCTAAAATTGTCTTGAAAGCGGTCTTGTAAACCCATAGAGCATCTACAAGTTTGATGGACCAATCTTTCCGGTTTTGGCTCACAGTTTTCTCCAATATAAGCTTGACTTATCTATTTGAAACCTCAACTTGCCCACTGGTTTGAGGATGATATGGTGTGGACAACTTGTGAGTTATGGCGTACTTTCGCATAAGGGCTTCAAAAGATCTATTGCAAAGTGAGTGCCATTATCACTGATAATAGCATGAGGTGTTCCGAAGCGGGAAAAATGTTCTCTTTCAAAAACTTTTTGACAACTTTGTTATCATTAGTTTTACATGGAATGGCTTCTACCCACTTGGACACGTAATCCACAGCAACCAATATATATTGGTTCCCAAATGAATTAGGAAATGGACCCATAAAGTCGATGCCCCAAACATCAAAGAGTTCTATTTCTAGAATTGGGTTGAGGGGCATCATATTTCGGTGTTAGATCCTTCCTACCATTTGGCATCTAGGGCACGTCTTGCAATATTCATAAGCATCCTTGAGCAGAGTGAGCTAATAAAACCCACTTTGTAACACCTTTTCAGCTGTCTTGCGGGGACCAAAGTGTCCACCGCATGCAAGTTCGTGACAAAAGGACAGAATACTCTTAACTTCCTCATCGGGAATGCATCTCCTAATAATTTGGTCAGAACAGTACTTGAAAAGATACGGTTCCTCCCAAAGAAATACCGGACTTGGGACAAGAACCGGTGCACATCGTTTGTGGACCAATGAGATAGAGTTTGGTTTGTGACTAAGTAGTTCACTATATCAGCAAACCAAGGTTCCCTAGAGATAGCTAAGAGATGTTCATCAGGAAAATCCTCATTGATGGGTAATTCGTTGCATGGAGAATTAGGGATCCGTGAGAGGTGGTCAGCAACGACATTTTCTACGCCTTTCTTGTCTCGAATCTCAAGATCGAATTCTTGAAGAAGGAGGATCCAACGAATAAGTCGGGCCTTGGCATCCTTCTTCATCATGAGGTACCTAAGCGCAGAATGATCGGTGAAAATGGTGGTTTTGGACCCTAGTAGGTAGGGACGAAACTTCTTTAAAGCAAATACTACTGCCAAGAATTCCTTCTCGGTCGTAGTGTAGTTCAGTTGAGCGTCATTGAGAGTCCTACTAGAGTAGTAGATCACATGCTGCTTGTTATCAATACGTTGTCCTAGGACAGGGCCTATGACAAAATCAGAAGCATCGCACATAATCTCAATGGCTTAGACCAATCCGGTGCAGATATGATTGGTGCAGAAATCAGCTCTCTCTTAAGCTTCTCCCAAGAAGTTATGCAGTCAGCATCGAAAGTGAAGGACACATCCTTAGCTAACAGATTAGTCAAGGGCCTAGCAATTTTGCTAAAATCCTTGATAAATCTTCGGTAGAAACCAGCGTGTCCTAAGAAGGATTTAATGTCCTTAACGCATTTGGGCATGGGAAGCTTAGCAATAACCTCGATTTTGGCTCTATCCAATTCAATTCCTTTCTTGGATATTTCATGACCCAAGACAATTCTATGTTTCACCATGAAGTGGCATTTCTCCCAGTTTAGTGTCAAATGTTTCTCAGCACAACGTTAGAGGACGAGTTCTAGATGGTGGAGACATTGAGTGAATGAATCTCCGTAGATGGAGAAATCATCCATGAAGATTTCTAAGAAGCGCTCTACCATATCAGAGAAAAGACTCAACATGCAACGTTGAAACGTTGCTGGGGCATTGCATAAGCCGAAGGGTATTCGACGATAAGCAAATGTCCCAAATGGACATGTGAACGTGGTCTTTTCTTGGTCCTCAAGAGCGATAGGGATCTGGTTATAGCCCTAGTAACTGTCCAAGAAGCAGTAGTACTCGTGACCCGCCAAACGTTCAAGCATTTGATCAATGAAGGGAAGTGGAAAATGGTCCTTACGAGTAGCAGCATTCAGTTTCCTATAGTCAATGCAAACTCGAATCTTCGTGGGAAGTCGAGTTTGAACCAACTCTTTGTTCTCGTTTTCCACTACGGTGAAACCCGATTTCTTTGGTAACCGCGTGGACAGGACTGACCCATTGGCTATCCGAAATGGGATAAATTATCCCATTGTCTAAGAGTTTTATGATTTCATCATGAACAGCCTCTTGCATTATAGGGTTTAACCTACGCTGCGGATCTCTCTTGGGTGTGGCGTCTTCATTGAGATGTATGCGGTGTTGAACAATGGTTGGACTTAATCCCTTGATATCAGTCATAGTCCACCCGATGGCTTCCTTATGTTTTCTTAGAATATCTTTCAAATCTTTTTCTTCCCCGTCATTTAAATGGGAGGCAATGATGACGGGAAAGGTTCTCTTGTTCGCCTAGATAGGCGTACTTGAGATGCGCAGGAAGGGCTTTCAATCTAAGGAAGAGGCAGGCTCACTAGAAGGACTAGTCAAATCTGTTGGCTCCATTGTTGGTGAAATCGGTTTGAAGCCCAATTCACGGCAGAATCTACCACCTGATCAAGATTAAAGTCATCAGACTCTAACTCGAAGTCAATCTCCATTTCTGATTCCAATTCTTCCCCGTGTTCACTTGTCAAGTTCTCAATTTGGTTGACTTCAAATGTTTGGTCCTCGATGTCACGGGGTTGTTTTCCTAGGTGGAAGACATTGACTTCTCTAGTCATGTCTCCAAAGGTTAACCTCGTAGACCCATTCCTGCAATTGATGATGGCATTAGCAGTGGCAAGGAATGGTCGACCTAGGATGACAGGAGTTTGAGCCCTACGATTGGAGTTGGACACAGGTTGTGTCTCCAGAACTATGAAATCGACAGGGTATATGAACTCTCCTACATGGATCAGGACATCGTTAATTTTCCATTTGAAACTTTAACAGAACGGTCAGCCAGTTGGATGGTGACACGAGTTGGACTAAGGTCACCCAACCCGAGTTGTTGATAAACAGAGAATGGAAGCAAGTTGATACTTGCCCCCAAGTCAAGAAGTGCACGACTAATCTCGGCTTGTCCTATTGTGCAGGCAATGGTAGGGCTACCTGGATCTTTTTACTTGACAGGGATAGGACCCGAAAATAGCTCACTAATATTAGTGGCTAGGAAGACTTTCTTAGGAACATTAGTCTTTCTCTTCTTGGTGCACATGTCCTTAAGAAACTTAGCATAGGAAAGAACTTGTTGGATGGCATCAAGAAGTGGCACATTTATCTTCACTTGGTTAAACATCTCAATTATCTTGTCCATGTGCGGGTTTTGCTTGTTGTTTTTCAGCCTATTCGGAAATGGTACTATAGGCTGGTGCACCTGGCTGGCTGACTTGTCTTTATCAGACTCGTCCGAATTGGAAGAAATTGGATTGGATGAGGTGGAAGCTTGATTGTGGTTGTGCTGAATAGGATTGGTGGGTGTTGACACTTGGTTATCAACTTTCTTTCCTGACCTCAATGTATGCACAGCATTACATTGATTGAATGAAGGATCCTCAGCCAAATGAGCTTGCTGGGAATTCCTCGGATTGGTGATTGGCTGACTAAGCAGGGTACCTTTTTGTCTCTCATTTTGTGGGTTGGCTAGTTGACTCATTTGAACTTCTAGCCTCTGAATGGTTTGCATGAGAGAGTCTTAGTTTTTCATATATCTCTCCATGTTTCTCTCAAAGTCAGTCATTCTTCTTTCCAATTGAGGATTCTGGAAGGAGGATTGTGGAGCTTGGTTAGGAAAGTTCTGTTGATAATTTGGAAAGCTTGGTGGATGGTTGGGAGAATTATTATGAAAATTGGAGAAGTTGGTTGATGATTGGAAGAATTGTTACCATGATGGAAGTAGTTAGCATGATTGGATCGTGAATGGTCATTGTTGTTCTGGCTCCATGAGAAATTAGGGTGATTTCTCCAGCCGGGATTGTACGTTGGTGCGTAAGGATTGTTGTTCGGCCTTGAAAAAGCTGCATTCATCGGTTCGTGATAGGATTGCTGAGCCTGAAACACTGGGCATTCCTCGAATACATGGTTCATGGCTTGACAGTAAGTGCAGCCCGGGGGTGAAAATTGGTTCGGGCTGACTTGATTGACTGGACTTGGTTCTTTCGTCTCTAGAGCTTCCAGTCTTCTAGCTAAATTAGCTAACTTAGCCTCATTAGCGATGGACGATTCTATGGAGTGGAGACTTCCTTTTGAAGAGATGGAGTTAGGATTCTTAGAGGTCTCACTCGCAGATTCCCATTGGATGGTTTTCTCAGCTAAATTTTCATACAAATCCCATCCCTCATCTTCATCTTTCTGTAAGAACCCCCCTTGGCACATACTTTCTAAGAGGGTTTTGGTGGAATAGTCTAAACCGTCATAGAGAATTTGGCATTGTCGCCATTTCTCTATTCATGGTGTGGACATTGGATAAGGAGGTCTTTGAAGCGTTCAAAGTACCTCCAGAACGGTTCACTAGGCTCTTGCTTGAATTGCATGATCGTCTTCCTAATGAGAGCGGTTTTATGGATAGGATAGATTTCTTCAAGAAAACCTTGATGAAACCATCCCAGGATGTGATGGAACCGACTGCTAAGCTGTAGAGCCACTTTTTCGCTAGGTCCTTAAGTGCGAAAGGGATAAATCTCAACCTAATAGCATCATCTACAAGGTGTGGGATTTTCATCATAAACATACTTCCTCAAATTCTCTTATGAAGAAGTAGGCATCTTCGGACTCTAGACCATGAAATTTGGGGAGTGTGTTGATGAATTGAGGCTTGAGCTCGAAATTGTATTCACCAACCGATGGAAGTGAAATGCAAGATGGAAGTGAGGTCCTAATGGGATAGAACCTATCCTGCAGTGATGTTGATTGAGCCATTACCGGATCTGGTCTTGGTTCAAACTTGAGTGGTGATGTGTTTCTAGTCAACCTAGATGAATTAGGGTCTCTCGACCACACTTGCATGCACAATCACAATCACAACAAGTTCAAACAACAGTCAATAATAAAAATCAACCAAGCCTAGTCTAAGGTAACCTCGACCTAGATAACTCCTAACTGGTTGATTGTCCACAAAGGTAGAGTGTAGACCTTGACCACAAGCTAATCAGCCAGGTCAGGGCAAGATTGGTGGGAGGTTTTCTGTCAAAAGACGTTCCTTAATTAAATAACCACCAATCTTCGGGCTTTCAGCCCTCAATCCCCTTCCTTGACACTGATTTGACAGGGGTCAATTTCCAACACCTTCCCTCTTTAGGATAATCTCCTAGTGAGTTCGAGATGTCCCTAAGGCCAACGTCTATCAAATTTAATTAGGCTTAGGTTGTGCGTGCTTGGAGATGGTTTGTGGGCTAAGGAAGGGTAATGACTTCCCCACTTTATCTTGATTCGGGTTTTGCCCTTAGAATTGATTCGTGCAAGTGTGCAAGATATAGGAAAGTAGCATTCAAAAGCAAAATCACCCAAGAATATTTCCTAAACTATATGCTATGCATACATACCTTGTCTCCTGCTCTCTTCAACAGTAATTGTAAAGTAAACGTAATTAGACAAATGCCTAGAATGCAAGTCTAAACGTTTTTTAAGCAATTCACAATCACTCAAATTACTGTTGGATAAAACAGGGATGGTGATAACAAAACTAGCACAAATATGACATAAAAAACTGAAATTTTTGCAAGCAATATGTCCTGCAAATAAAGTTTTTAGTAGTCCCAAAAAATTTCAGATTTGCAAGCAATTTCTTGAAATTCTGTTTCCTATTTTTGAGAGTAGGGGCACAGAATTTTCAAGTCTTCTTGGCAAAGCTTGAATGCTAGATCTTGATCTTCGAGTCCCTGAAACAACACACAAAACTTGTTAAAACAACTACACCGTCCCCTCCCCGGCAACGGCGCCAAAATTGATTGCTAAAATAAATGAAATAACCAATGAGTTTAAGAATGTACCGTGTAGCTTATGGCTAACGGGTCGTGTCCACAAGGAGGGATGCGATGGAAGCTTTTCGATGAGTCGTTTAAAAACAAGGAATTTGTGTTCGTTTTTTAGGAAAAAGAGAATGGAAGGAAAAGATGAAAAAGAGAAATTTCAACTTTCAGAAAAGAATTTGGAGAAGGTGATTTTAAAAGCTTAAGAGTTGTGATGTTGTTTTATAATAAGAAATCAAATCTGGGCTTACTATCTTACTACTCAATTGTTCATTCTTCTCTTAAATATTAAGTCCCTCAAGTTATCATTTGCAAAACTTAAAGTTGATTTTTTTTTAGAAAGCTTTAAGTAAAGCACATAAGATGCAGAAGAGTTGAGTCCTTTTTCTCCGAGAAAGAGTTGGAATCGGATATTAAAACATAAAGCGCGAAGAAGCAAGAATGAATTAAAAACGATTCACAAGAAGTTCAAGAAAGAATGGTGAATTCAACTATCCATACCCATCCTCATGTGCCTTCAAGAACACTTTCAAAAAGAAAGGCTTTTAAGGGAGGCATGCATATGAGTCATCGAGACTTTTTCTTTTAAAAACAGAAGAGAAAAAATAAGAGAGAGTCGATAGCTAGCCCAGAAAACCTTTTAGTTATCCATGGAAAATAAAGCAAACATAATATGCACAACATACCGAAACACGAGTGGAAGAAAAGGTGGCTTGCTTCTTGTATTGCTGTCACTTCAATCTTCGATTACAAGCTCTCAGTCCTCTCTCTCACAAGTTTTTAGACTGAACTACAAAGTAAACAACGAAATTACAACTTGTGTTCTAGCTAACAAAGAACCTAGATCCTAAGAAAATAAAAGCAAAATTAATCCTAGTCTTCGCTGCTTTTTTCCTTGCTGAAAGAGGTATTTATAGCCAAAAACCTTGAAGATAGGATCCCGGGAAGGTTGGGGGAGCAAACGCTCCCCCAACAGCAATCAGTTGGCCGCGGAAACACGACTTGGGCCGCGTTTCCGCGGCCCTGGTGTGGCCAGGTGGCCACACCAAAAGGTGACAGTTTCCTGGTTTGAAGTATGGCTCGCATCTCCTGCTGGTTTTCTTGTTGCTGTTTCAACCGTTGACGAAAACAGCTTTTGATATCTGGCTTCAATCGCTCGATTCAGGGAGGATTTTTCTCAACCCCTTGATATGCCAAGATATAGCCCAGATTTCTTCACTTCGAATTTATTCTGAATTAATTCAGAATAAAGTGGGCTTTTGGGCTTGTTCCTCTTTTATTTCTTTGAGCATTTGGGCCTACATTTAGCAAAGAAAAAGACACTTATTAATATCATTTATTAGCAAACAAGTGTGGTAAAGTGACAACATAAATGCAATGTATGTGACAAATCAGCCCTTCACGGGGAATTCGGCTGCACTTGTGTGTTGTATTAAGTGTGATTGCAAATTTGTTTTTAAGCTTCCGCATTTAGCGCATTTAGTTTATAGATTAGCATATCACCTATTCACCCCCCTCTAGGTGATTTACAATTGGTATCAAAGCCTACGCTCTTGATACTTAGGCTTAACATCCTAGGAGTGAGATCCTTGTTTGCTAATCTATCATTTGCATTTGCTTGTTTGCACACATATAGTTTGGACCCATGGACTTCATGACCCCACCTATGTTTGACCCTTCCAACATTCTTGTTTGGAAGACTAAGATGTCCATTTACCTATAAACCCTAGGATATAAGGTTCACCTTGCCATTACCAAGGAATCCTACCTTAGTAATAGCAAGCATATAGGGGCCAATGCACAAGCCCTTGAGGCCATTAGAAGCACACTTCCTAAAGAATATCTTTTGCTTGCTTCTAACTTTGATTCCGCATTTGCAGTGTGGAATATGTTGACAACCACAACCACCACCTCCAAGCTTCAAGTGCCAAGTCAACAAGAGGAGGAGACTAGTGGAGAATCCGATTCACAATGCTATATGATCCAAGGAATGACTCCCTTGAGGTACAATCGGAAACTCAACTAGATAGTTTTGATGCTAGTTCTTCATGTGATGATTATGATGCCCATGCTTTGAATGAAGAACTCTCAATTGTTTGTGAAAAATTGATTGAAAAATATAAGATTTTGAAAAAGAAAAGTCTAGGCCTTAACAATAATAATAAAGATTTGTTTTCTAGACTTAATATGGTTTTGCAAGAGACGGTGGAGATTTCTAATGAAAGGAATTCATTGAGATCTCAACTTGACCTTGCTCTAAAGGAAAATAATTTTTTGAAAAATAAAAATGATTGTGAAACAATTTTGAAGAAAAATGAAAACTTGTCTTTAAAAATTGATTTTGTTTTAAAAGAGAATGTTGCTTTGAAAAATAAAATTATTTCTATTTCGAATGATTTAAATGTTTGTGTAAAGAAAAATGAAGTTTTACAAAATAAGATTGATTCTCATGTTTTGCCATGCTAGTGTAGCTTCTTCATCTAGTCTACCTATTGCATGCACCTCTTCTTCTAGGATTAATGATGATTTTTGTTTGTTGAAGAAGAGAGTGGATTGTTTTGGGCTCCACCTTGAGCCAATGTGCCAAGAGCCATACACGTTTGGAACTTTATTTCGAAAGAAACAAGTTTCATCTTTTCATGCACACCCTCCACGGCATACACATGCTCCTCACGGACACCATCATACTATGTATGCTCATGTGTACACTTGTACACATTGTGGACGTAAGGGCCACCTTGCTAATTTTGCTTTGATAGAATACATGTTTCCAATTTAGCAAATAAGTTTATTTGGGTTAGGGAAGGTACTAACCCCCATGGACCCAAAAAGTTGTGGGTACCAAAGACCACCCCTCTTGTATTTGATGTAGGAGTGGGCTCTCACATGACGTGAGAGTAGCGGTACCTTGGAGTGGTTGCGTTCCGATCTTAAAGGAGACTATTTGGATGTATCACTTTCAAGGGAAGGTTTGGTGGGAAGACCACCATGTTTTGGAGACATGGAGAAGTTGCCTCATAGGTTTTGGGTAACGGTCTCTTACTCCTTATTTATTTATGCATGCTTTTCATGTTCATTATTTATAGCATGTTTTGATGTTTATATGATCATTATGAAAATGCCATGATTATTAGACTCTTAACATGCATGTATAGCCCTTTTTGAGACACCCATGCTTATATAGACCCATATTTTGTGTTCTCATCTTAGTTTAGCTATCATGTATATCATAGTTCTAATGACATGTGGATTTTCTTAATAATCATGTTTATGTTTATCATGATGATTCATATCTTGTTTTGATGCTTCATGATTTGAAAATATGTTTAAATGTTAGTTTTTATTAAGACTAGGATTTATACTTGTGCATATAGTGGGCCACAATAAATCTATATATGTTTGAGCTTGAATGCTTATTTGAACCCATTAGATGTGCTAGTATAGTCTAGTTTTGATGATTCATACATTTTAAACTTGTATTCCTATTTTTAGATTTGTTTTATTTGTATGAGTTTTCATTTCATGTATATGTGTATTTTTGCCAAACTTTAAGATATACATGTATACCCCTTGAGTCATTTGTCGTTCATGCAAATCTATATATATGGACTCAAATTGTGTTTAGGGATATGTATGTATACTTCTTGTGTTGACAAATCATACATATGCCTTGAAATGAAATTTGTTTTTATGAAAATTTAGTTATTCATGTTTTCATGAATTTATGTTTAACTTCATGTATATGTCCATTTTATCCAAATTATTGTTTATACATATACATCCTTTTAAGCCACGTGCCTTCATGCATATATCTTTGTGGACTCGTTGTGTTTGGATATGTATGTATACTTTAGTTTGTATAGGACATACATATACCTTGAAGATTAAATAAGTTTTGATGATTTTCTTGTTTCAAGGAATATTGAGCTTATTGACCATCTTTCATGATTATGATCTTCACATTGTATTTGTACACTCACATTTATTGTTTACTCATGTGTTTGTTTCATGAGTCATATTTATGCTTAATTGATTATGAGTGTTGACTATTTGTGAATTTCATGTTTATGAAAAATATTTATGTTTTATTCCTTACTTGAAGGATTTCATACTAGTTTACAAATTTTTCACATAACTAGTTGTGATATTCTTCATTTGGTAGAGTTTTCAAACTCACTTTATTTTTCAAATTTTTTTTGAAAACCCCTACCATCCATGGGTGGTTGGTTGGGAGACCATGCCTTGTGTATGCTTTACATTGAAAATCTTTTAAACATAAGCATGAATGGGTGGTAGTTATATGATGTATACACTTGATCATTATTGTTGTTTCAATTGGTATCATTGGACTCTTTCAATTGGTATCAATTTTGACCCTTCTTGTATACTCATATATGTTTGTATGTATGTATGCTTTCAATTCTAAGAATATCAATTTCAATTGGTATCTATTTTTCATACATATATATGTTTGTGTTTATGCTAAGCTTGAGCTTCAATTTTGTTTCAATTGATTAGTTTTTCAATTGCTTTTCAATTGGTATCTTATTTCAAGCCTATGCATGTGTTTTGTTGGTATTTCATAAAGGGGGAGAAATTCGATTTTCATATTTACAATTGGTATTTGTATTTCCACTCCCTTACTTTATGATAGAAAATAAAAAGTTTAAATTTATATCAAGATGTTTATTTGAATGTTTTTTAAATTTTGGTATCTCAAATTTTATTTAAAGAAAAATTCAAAAGTTTTGATGTGTATTGCCTATATGCAAGAATGCTTAATATCTCTTCTACATATAGATTCATGATGAGTGTGTATCTTGTATTGAAGAGCTTGACAATTTTTTTTATGTGGTACACGTGTGTAGGGGGAGCTTCACATATCCTCTTATGCATTGCATAGTGTACGTTATGTGAATTAGGGCTTGTCATCCCTCCTTCATGTAATGTATCTATGTAGGGAAGCTTCACATCTTCCTCTTCATGAATGTATATAGCATATACCATTTATTTGATTGATTTATGTTTACTTTCAATTGGTATCAAAATGCTACTTTGACATATTTTCAATTGGTACCTTAATTGATTGTCACCCCTATTTGGTTTTTGTTTTGTTTTAGACAAAAAGGGGAGAACATTTTTTTAACCCTTTTGTTGATTCATTGGTTCGAACAAAAAGGGGGAGAAAAATTTATTGATTTGGTTTTGCTTTTACCCTTTATTGATGATTGTTTCTTTGTATTAAAAAGGGGAGAAGATTTTGTTTTGTTTTGGTTTTTACCCCTTTGTTGATGATTGACAAAAAGGGGGAGAAAGATTTTGAGTTTGATCAAGTTTTATATATGCATATTTATGTTTTGCATATATTAAGTTTAATTTAGTTTAATTTTAATTGGTACTGGAGCATGTTTTTTTTTTGAACTTTCATTGGTATCTAGAACCTTTTATTGTTTATGCATATCTATGCATTCATGTTTAAGAGCCCTCATTGCATATTAATATGTTTATTTTTGTTTATGCGTGAGTTAAGGGGAGCTTCTTTGAAGCTTAACTTTAATCTATGCATATATACTCCATGAATTTTGTCATCATCAAAGGGGGGAGATTGTTTGGCCCGGAGGCCTTCCTCTCTAGTTTTGATGATGATTAACTCATGTAGTTATGTTTACTATTATCTTGTGTTTTTAGTTACAGATCATTGATCAGATATTAGTTGGTGATTGCTTCAAAAAGAGGAGTTTTGGAAGCCTTCACTTGGTGATTCCAGGCCCGAGCATCAAGATCATACATAGCCTTGCTCGTTGATCACGGAGTTTGGACCGAGTCGACTTGAAGATGAAGATCGTCAAGAAGACTTAGGTATATATAGTTTAGTGTGTTTTTAGATCCATTTGTAAAGCTTAGTATAGTTGATATGCTCAATGCACAATACACACAAGTTTTAATGTTTTGGATTTGGTTTTCATGATAGATTGATCAAAACAAGTTTACTTGGTTTTTATGTATATTAGATGTGTTCAATATACATACATGCTTCATATCTTAAACAAACTTATTTTGATATGCCTATTCATGAGTTTTAGGAAAATCAGATTTCCTATTGAAAAGTCAAGTTTGATAAAATACAAGTTTTGTTTTTTGGTAAAATGTTTAAACACAAAATAGTTTCGTATGCTTGATTTTGAGCTAAACTTTTATCACATGTTTATATATCAATGCAAAATGTTAAAACTATTTTTGGGGATTTTTAGAAGAGTTTAAAGATTTTTTAGAAATATTCTTAACAAGTGTTTTTGACCTAGAACT